>CALYKY020000257.1:0-5000 GCA_944739405.2 Euclidia mi
GCATCACAGACCTGTTATTGCTCAATCTCGTGCGGCTCGAAGCCGCCGGTCCCTCTAAGAAGAATTTTAATACGTCGCCAGTGAGTTGCGCGACACGAGGCCACGCACACCTAAATGACGACGCCTATTTAGCAGGCTAGAGTCTCGTTCGTTACCGGAATTAACCAGACAAATCGCTCCACCAACTAAGAACGGCCATGCACCACCACCCACCGAATCAAGAAAGAGCTGTTAATCTGTCAATCCTTCCGGTGTCCGGGCCTGGTGAGATTTCCCGTGTTGAGTCAAATTAAGCCGCAGGCTCCACTCCTGGTGGTGCCCTTCCGTCAATTCCTTTAAGTTTCAGCTTTGCAACCATACTCCCCCCGGAGTCCAAAATCTTTGGTTTCCCGGAAGCTGCCCGCCGAGCCATTGTAGTAACGTCGGCGGATCGCTAGATGACATATTTACGGTTAGAACTAGGGCGGTATCTAATCGCCTTCGAACCTCTAACTTTCGTTCTTGATTGATGAAAACACCTTTGGCAAATGCTTTCGCTGATGTTCGTCTTGCGACGATCCAAGAATTTCACCTCTAACGTCGCAATACGAATGCCCCCAGTTATCCCTATTAATCATTACCTCGGAGTTCTGAAAACCAACAAAATAGAACCGAGATCATATTCTATTATTCCATGCACGAAATATTCAAGCAGCATTTTGAGCCCGCTTTGAGCACTCTAATTTGTTCAAAGTAAAATTGTCGGCCCACCTCGACACTCACTGAAGAGCACCGCGATAGGATTTTGATATTGAACCGGCGTATTACCGCCGGCTCACCGACGATATGCTCCGCAAACGTGTCAGTATCACCGCGGATGCGGTGCACCGACAGCGCGGCGCACAAATGCAACTACGAGCTTTTTAACCGCAACAATTTTAGTATACGCTATTGGAGCTGGAATTACCGCGGCTGCTGGCACCAGACTTGCCCTCCAATTGTTCCTCGTTAAAATATTTAAAGTGTACTCATTCCGATTACGAGGCCTCGTAAGAGTCCCGTATCGTTATTTTTCGTCACTACCTCCCCGTGCCGGGAGTGGGTAATTTGCGCGCCTGCTGCCTTCCTTGGATGTGGTAGCCGTTTCTCAGGCTCCCTCTCCGGAATCGAACCCTGATTCCCCGTTACCCGTGACAACCATGGTAGTCGCAGAAACTACCATCGAAAGTTGATAAGGCAGACATTTGAAAGATGCGTCGCCGGTACTGGACCATGCGATCGGCAAAAGTTATCCAGATTCATCAAAAGTAACGACTTCAGACGCGAGGCCCTCCGTCGATTGGTTTTGATCTAATAAAAGCACTCATCCCATCACTGGTCAGAGTTCTGATTGCATGTATTAGCTCTAGAATTACCACAGTTATCCAAGTAACTGAGTAAGATCTAAGGAACCAAAACTGATATATTGAGCCATTCGCGGTATCGCCTTAATACGGCTTGCACTGAGACATGCATGGCTTAATCTTTGAGACAAGCATATAACTACTGGCAGGATCAACCAGGGAGCTATCATAGTTGATATACGCGCACACATGTGTGTTGTGTAGTTACACACGCGACACACGCGCGCACATATAACAAAACCCCGCGCGTCAACCTTTCGGTCGTCGCTAACGGGCGAGCTCGTGAAGAGTCGTTTTTTGGTCGCGAACGCGCTAGCATTTAAACGGTTATATCTCAAACGCGTCAAAAGCACCGTGCGTAAGCATTTTCAGGGTTATTCACAGTCAAGTGAATCACCCCAATTGTGAACGTTCGTACCGAGACGTGTTTCACATTATAAAAGTAATGTTTAACACTTTCGTGTACATTTTCGATTCCGCCCGGAATCTATAGAGTACCTCGCACAAAAGTTTGTGGTAAATTGTTTTAAAGGACCGTTCGATTGTATTACACACACGGACACGTACATAAGTAACGATCCGTCGATCCACACCGTTTAACGGACATGTGTTGGTATTATAATAAAAAACTGTATGAACAACGCACACACCAGCAGCACACACGACGCTCACTACAATTCTTCAAAAACACCAAACACTTTGAAAACTCTCGCACGACGATATAAGCGCGTGCGCCGCGCGCGCGCCCGATGCCTTTGACTCTGATAAACGAATCTCATCGTCAAACGCCTCGCCGCCGCGCGCCGCGCGCCGTCTCGTCGCACTACACTTATGCGACGTTCCAACGCCTAACCCTACGGCGCGCAGCGCGCCGCGGCGCGTCGCCATTCGCAGGGTTAATCAGAGTAAAAGGAAAAAAAAAAAAAATTTTTTTTTGAAGTTTGGCAAATTTTTCGGTTGAAATTGGCGAGCGGGTGAGGGTTAATCGAGCAGGGTCCCGAGGGAGAGGGGCAGGGGAAGAGGGGGGATGAGGAGGGAGTGGGGGCTTGTATTGGAACGGTTTTAGAATGTTACGGGGTTGATGTGTTTTTAAGGAGCGATCCGTCGTACAGGGGGTTGAGCTGGATTTTGACGGGATTTCGGGATTAGAGTTATGTAATTATATTTTTTTTTCTGCTCACATCGTTACAATCTATTCAGTACTTCGTACATACAGGCGGTGTACGGGGCAAGGATGGGGTGGAGGCGGGGGTTGCAGGGGTGCAGGGGGTGACGGGGAGGGGGCAGCGGTTGACGTCATTTGATATTATGACGTATCAAATGATAAGTATGAATATATTATTACGTGTGAACAAATATCACCCCAATTCCAATGGGGAAAAAAAAAGAAATGTACATTATACACATACTTACCTACCTACAGTGAACGTGTCAAATCGCAAGAAAAAAAGCAAAAAAAAAAAAAATTGCTGACAACGTAAGAGGCGGCCAAGTATTTGCAACTAATATTAGAACGATTAAATATTTTGGCGACAATTACATCCTCGAACGATCAAAAAAAAAAGTGTTAAGGTAGCGAATAAATTACACAAGTCAGTTAAAAATTGTTTAGGTTTAGGTTAGGTTCGATTAGGTTACATTTAGTGAGGTTAGGTTTAAGGTTAGGTTAGGTTAGGTTAGGTTAGGTTAGGTTAGGTTACGTTACGTTAGGTTACGTTAGGTTAGGTTAGGTTAGCTTAGCTTTGAGGTTAGGTTAGGTTAGGTTAGGTTAGGTTAGGTTAGGTTAGGTTAGGTTAGGTTAGGTTAGGTTAGGTTAGGTTAGGTTAGGTTAGGTTTGGTTAGGTTAGGTTAGGTTAGGTTAGGTTAGGTTAGGTTAGAGGTTAGGTCAGGTTAGGTTAGGTCAGGTTAGGTTAGGTTAGGTTAGGTTAGGTTAGGTTAGGTTAGGTTTGGTTAGGTTAGGTTAGGTTAGGTTAGGTTAGGTTAGGTTGGGTTAGTAAACAAGTTCATATATTATTTATTTTTCATACAAAAACCATTCCAAATAGAATCTGATGCCCATTTTCAATTTCTTATCCATCAAATTCAGTTACCAAAAGTAAAACTGAATTTATGGGCAAAAAACAAGTTTTCATAAATTTTCGTTTGGCAGAAGAAAATAATAAACATTTGTGAAAACAGCTTTCCAGTTAGCAAATTCGTTTTAGCATAACATACTCTTATAAGCTAAGTTGACGGAGCCCTGCTTCGCAGGGCTCCTATTTTTGGGTGCAGGGTCACAAGGGAACCTAACATAACCTAATAAGTTGCTTAGTATAAATTTGATCTAACAACAAATATAAAAAAAAGTTGACACAGTAAAACATACATGAAATATAATTAAAAATGTACCTATGTTTGGAGTCACCGGTGGGTCAGTCGGCGTTCAAAGGGTTAACCCAAAATAAAAACATTATACGTATTTAGCAATTTTTAAGCAATAAGCGCGCATGCAGGAGTGTTACATTTGGCGTATTATTTATTTATTTTAAAACTTCATATACACAATGCGTATACAAGGTGGACTTAATGCCTTAGGCATTTTCCGCCAGTCTACCTTAGGGTAGTGCAGAGATTAAAGGTAGGTGTATTATATATAATATATAATATTTTTATGAATGATTAAACGTCAATGTCAACATACATTGACAGAACACACTTCACACGGTAGGTATATAGGTACAGGTCTACCTACCTGTTTACGTTCACTTACTGTGTCTGGGGTACTTGGATGGTTCACTATCCACGGCCCACCCCAGCCCACTATTAGTACTATGACTGTGTAGTGTAGTGCTTGTTGCTTGTTGTACACTTAGCTTGCGGTGCGGTGGTGCGGTGGTGCGGTGGTGCGGTGGTGCGGTGCCGCGACGCGCGCATCGCGCACGTTGGTGTGGTCGTGTAGTGTAGTGTTGTGTCGTCCTGTGGTGTGTTGGTGTGTATATGTGTATGTACCGACACCAGACGCACAAGCAGATGCAGCCCATACTAACTAGCTACAGAATAGCAACAGTACAAGCTTATACAAGCGAACACCGCCCATAGTAACTAGCTACAAGTAATACAGTCATTCTCTCTATACAAACCGACACCCCCAAGTAGTTTATAGGCACACATACAAGCCAACACCGCCCTTAGTAACTAACTAATATGCGTCAAAATCCCTTAGTAACTTGAAGCGACGCCCAAGCAGATGCAGACGGTTCTTCAAAAGCACTATATATGATACTCCAAAAAGCAAGCAAATATCAATTACAAGCCATCTCCAGTACAAACTTGCTACTGATTCCACCGCCTCCTAGTAACTTATAGGCAGACGCCCAAGCAAATTCAATGTTCTCTTACTACAAACAATAATAAAAGACACTTCCTATGCAAACCAACATCTCCCTTAGTAACTAGCAATGATGTATGAAAATAGCACCATTTCTAGTACAAACCAACACCTTCCTTAGTAACTTATACACAGCGACGCCCAAGCAGATGCAGTGAAGCAAACACCTATATATGAGAAACTAACAGACATTCTCTCTATAATACAGTAATTCAAAGCAATTCTAAGACACTTCCATACCCTCTAGTAAC
>CALYKY020000257.1:12500-25000 GCA_944739405.2 Euclidia mi
CGCCAGTGAGTTGCGCGACACGAGGCCACGCACACCTAAATGACGACGCCTATTTAGCAGGCTAGAGTCTCGTTCGTTACCGGAATTAACCAGACAAATCGCTCCACCAACTAAGAACGGCCATGCACCACCACCCACCGAATCAAGAAAGAGCTGTTAATCTGTCAATCCTTCCGGTGTCCGGGCCTGGTGAGATTTCCCGTGTTGAGTCAAATTAAGCCGCAGGCTCCACTCCTGGTGGTGCCCTTCCGTCAATTCCTTTAAGTTTCAGCTTTGCAACCATACTCCCCCCGGAGTCCAAAATCTTTGGTTTCCCGGAAGCTGCCCGCCGAGCCATTGTAGTAACGTCGGCGGATCGCTAGATGACATATTTACGGTTAGAACTAGGGCGGTATCTAATCGCCTTCGAACCTCTAACTTTCGTTCTTGATTGATGAAAACACCTTTGGCAAATGCTTTCGCTGATGTTCGTCTTGCGACGATCCAAGAATTTCACCTCTAACGTCGCAATACGAATGCCCCCAGTTATCCCTATTAATCATTACCTCGGAGTTCTGAAAACCAACAAAATAGAACCGAGATCATATTCTATTATTCCATGCACGAAATATTCAAGCAGCATTTTGAGCCCGCTTTGAGCACTCTAATTTGTTCAAAGTAAAATTGTCGGCCCACCTCGACACTCACTGAAGAGCACCGCGATAGGATTTTGATATTGAACCGGCGTATTACCGCCGGCTCACCGACGATATGCTCCGCAAACGTGTCAGTATCACCGCGGATGCGGTGCACCGACAGCGCGGCGCACAAATGCAACTACGAGCTTTTTAACCGCAACAATTTTAGTATACGCTATTGGAGCTGGAATTACCGCGGCTGCTGGCACCAGACTTGCCCTCCAATTGTTCCTCGTTAAAATATTTAAAGTGTACTCATTCCGATTACGAGGCCTCGTAAGAGTCCCGTATCGTTATTTTTCGTCACTACCTCCCCGTGCCGGGAGTGGGTAATTTGCGCGCCTGCTGCCTTCCTTGGATGTGGTAGCCGTTTCTCAGGCTCCCTCTCCGGAATCGAACCCTGATTCCCCGTTACCCGTGACAACCATGGTAGTCGCAGAAACTACCATCGAAAGTTGATAAGGCAGACATTTGAAAGATGCGTCGCCGGTACTGGACCATGCGATCGGCAAAAGTTATCCAGATTCATCAAAAGTAACGACTTCAGACGCGAGGCCCTCCGTCGATTGGTTTTGATCTAATAAAAGCACTCATCCCATCACTGGTCAGAGTTCTGATTGCATGTATTAGCTCTAGAATTACCACAGTTATCCAAGTAACTGAGTAAGATCTAAGGAACCAAAACTGATATATTGAGCCATTCGCGGTATCGCCTTAATACGGCTTGCACTGAGACATGCATGGCTTAATCTTTGAGACAAGCATATAACTACTGGCAGGATCAACCAGGGAGCTATCATAGTTGATATACGCGCACACATGTGTGTTGTGTAGTTACACACGCGACACACGCGCGCACATATAACAAAACCCCGCGCGTCAACCTTTCGGTCGTCGCTAACGGGCGAGCTCGTGAAGAGTCGTTTTTTGGTCGCGAACGCGCTAGCATTTAAACGGTTATATCTCAAACGCGTCAAAAGCACCGTGCGTAAGCATTTTCAGGGTTATTCACAGTCAAGTGAATCACCCCAATTGTGAACGTTCGTACCGAGACGTGTTTCACATTATAAAAGTAATGTTTAACACTTTCGTGTACATTTTCGATTCCGCCCGGAATCTATAGAGTACCTCGCACAAAAGTTTGTGGTAAATTGTTTTAAAGGACCGTTCGATTGTATTACACACACGGACACGTACATAAGTAACGATCCGTCGATCCACACCGTTTAACGGACATGTGTTGGTATTATAATAAAAAACTGTATGAACAACGCACACACCAGCAGCACACACGACGCTCACTACAATTCTTCAAAAACACCAAACACTTTGAAAACTCTCGCACGACGATATAAGCGCGTGCGCCGCGCGCGCGCCCGATGCCTTTGACTCTGATAAACGAATCTCATCGTCAAACGCCTCGCCGCCGCGCGCCGCGCGCCGTCTCGTCGCACTACACTTATGCGACGTTCCAACGCCTAACCCTACGGCGCGCAGCGCGCCGCGGCGCGTCGCCATTCGCAGGGTTAATCAGAGTAAAAGGAAAAAAAAAAAAAATTTTTTTTTGAAGTTTGGCAAATTTTTCGGTTGAAATTGGCGAGCGGGTGAGGGTTAATCGAGCAGGGTCCCGAGGGAGAGGGGCAGGGGAAGAGGGGGGATGAGGAGGGAGTGGGGGCTTGTATTGGAACGGTTTTAGAATGTTACGGGGTTGATGTGTTTTTAAGGAGCGATCCGTCGTACAGGGGGTTGAGCTGGATTTTGACGGGATTTCGGGATTAGAGTTATGTAATTATATTTTTTTTTCTGCTCACATCGTTACAATCTATTCAGTACTTCGTACATACAGGCGGTGTACGGGGCAAGGATGGGGTGGAGGCGGGGGTTGCAGGGGTGCAGGGGGTGACGGGGAGGGGGCAGCGGTTGACGTCATTTGATATTATGACGTATCAAATGATAAGTATGAATATATTATTACGTGTGAACAAATATCACCCCAATTCCAATGGGGAAAAAAAAAGAAATGTACATTATACACATACTTACCTACCTACAGTGAACGTGTCAAATCGCAAGAAAAAAAGCAAAAAAAAAAAAAATTGCTGACAACGTAAGAGGCGGCCAAGTATTTGCAACTAATATTAGAACGATTAAATATTTTGGCGACAATTACATCCTCGAACGATCAAAAAAAAAAGTGTTAAGGTAGCGAATAAATTACACAAGTCAGTTAAAAATTGTTTAGGTTTAGGTTAGGTTCGATTAGGTTACATTTAGTGAGGTTAGGTTTAAGGTTAGGTTAGGTTAGGTTAGGTTAGGTTAGGTTAGGTTACGTTACGTTAGGTTACGTTAGGTTAGGTTAGGTTAGCTTAGCTTTGAGGTTAGGTTAGGTTAGGTTAGGTTAGGTTAGGTTTTTTTTTTTTTTTTTTTTTTTTAATGGCACCCGTAATCACAGGGTGTTGAGCCCAGTTCCTCCGACGTAGTCGAAGTCCTTTTAAATCGCCTTTCATTCGTCTCTTTCAGATAGCACCTTGGATGGGACAGTTGGGTCACTTTAATATTGAATTCAGTATAAATTTCCATACAATTTTCTTAAGCTATCTTAAATTCTAGTTTGAAAAAATATATAATCTTATTTAAATATAATCATCAATAATAAAATACAGCAATAATAACATTTCAAAATTATACTTAGTATTACTCTTGTGCGCAAGTGCTGCAGAGCAGGCTGCGCACAAAAAGACTTTTCAGGGTGTCGGAAGGTCATATTTTACCAAATAGGATTCTACACCCTGCTCTATCTATTTCTGCGCACAACCCGCTCTACAACACCCGTGCAGTACAAAAGGAACCTGTCCCTGGTTTCTGAATTAGCCATAAGAGAGTGTAGAGTGTCCTCTCTTATGGTTTCACCCATTTCCGTCTCTGCTTCACATCGTGCTACTCCGTGGATGGGACAGTGGCAGAGTATGTGGGGAACCGATTCCACGGCGCCCGGCTCACATGGACACGACGGGTTATCCTTACACTTGAAACGATGCAAGTATTCGGAGAACCCGCCGTGCCCAGTTAACAATTGGCTCGTCACGCTATTTGTTGGTATTTTGCGAACAATCCTGTACGCATTACAAGCGTCAGGTAAAAAGAGCTTGGTTATCGAGGCTGTCTCGCCTTCCCGGTATCTCCTGTTCCATTCCTCAAGCGTGCCCTGACGAATGACGCGCTTGACGAATGATACAGGGCAAAGGTCGTAGTCGGGTTTTTTCTTCAAGTTTCTCGCGGCCTCCTTCGCGAGCTGGTCGGCTCTCTCATTTCCCTCCAACCCCGCGTGTGCTTTAATCCAGAACAAGGAGACATCCTTGTTCTGAAGAGTACATTTCTTCAGAATGTCCCTTGTCTTTACCGCTAGGGGGTGAAGGGAGTCCCGGTTGGTAACGGTAAGGAGAGCCGCCATGCTGTCGCTGTAGATCCCAAAACTGTTTTCTTTACTCTGCGAGACAACCCCGATCGCCCTACTCAAAGCCAGTAGTTCGGCCTGGTAGACGGTACAATATGATGGCAGGGCAAACTTGAGGGCATCGGTCTCGGTCTCACCATTCCACACGGATAGCGCAGCACCGACCTTGCCCTCAATTTTGCTGCCATCGGTGAAGATTTTGACCACGTAGTCGCTATGATTACTATATTGTTCATCGTCTACCAAGGTCCCGAACTCCAGGCTGGCGCGCTCCGCGGGATGTGGTGCGTTTATTGCAGGGATCATCCGCTCGACCTCCCTGTCCCCGAGCCATGGCTTGGGGTCGCCCCTCTTGGCTTCGAACAATGAAGCCACCTCGCGCACTCTGAGGTCCAGAGGGAGCATTCCCGCCAGTATAAGAGCCGAGTTCAGGGAGACCGTGCGGTAGGCCCTGCACAACTTTTGCGCAAATCCGCGCTGGACTATACCAAATTGTTTGCGCACGCCCAGTTTACTTGCAGCTGGGTACCAAGCACTTGCCGCATACAGGATTGTTGGCTCAACCGCCGCTGTGTATATAGTGCGGATTATCTCGGGGTGCAGTCCCCAGCTAACCCGAGCGGTCCTAGCTAATTTCTTATAGATGCCTATCGCTTTTCTGCAGACGTTCGTAACGTGCGTGTTAAATGTAAGTTTACTGTCTATTGTTAGACCCAGTATTTTTATTTCTTGTGCAGTGTTTATATGTGTGCTGCCCATGCTCAAGCGTGGTGTATCGTACTTTAATTTGCGGGTTATAACCATAGCTGATGTTTTATGCGGAGCAAAGTTGAGTTTATTTCGGATACCCCACGCTTGAACATGGTCGAGAGCGGGGTTGGCTTGTCTCTCGATATCCTGGGCCGTCTCACCATCGAACACTAGCACGACGTCGTCTGCAAATGCCTGCACATAGTCTCCGCGCTCGACGAGCTGCTTGAGCAGTGGGTCTAAAATCAGGTTCCATAGTATAGGACCACCGATCGACCCCTGGACGCAACCTTTGCTGGTGGCTTTAGTGTGTTCTTCGCCAGCGTACCTGACCCGCACCTCTCGGTCACTAAGGTAACTGCTCATGACCCGCTGTAGGTATACCGGGCACTTTTCTTCTGCCAGTCTGACCTTGATGGCTGGCCACCATGCGTTGTCGAACGCTCCCTCTATATCCAGGGACACTAGAGCAACTATACGCTTCTGCGTGAGTTTATTGCGGATGTGTTCCATCAGGGTATAGAGGGAGTCCTCGGTACTTTTCTGGGGCATAAAGCCGTACTGGCGGGTACTCATGCCCGGCAGTAGGTGATGTTTCAGTCGGGCGACCAGCATTTTCTCATACACCTTGCCCATGATAGGCAAAAGTCCTATGGGCCTATATGACTTTGGCACGGTGTATGAGTCCTTACCGGGTTTCCTAAGCGCGATGACCGTTGCGCTTTTCCAGATCTTCGGAAAAAGTTGGTGCGTCAGGCACTTGTTGAGCAGGTTTAGGAACACGGGTTTATTGCACATCACGGCTTGGGTGCAGATGTCAGCCGTGAAGCCGTCGCCCCCCGGTGCCTTCTTCGGATTGAAGGACAGGAGCGAACTCATCAGCTCCCCCTCCGTGAACGGGAGCACATATCCACTATGGGCATCCTCGTTCAGTTGCCGGGCTTTTGTGCGTGTATTTGTGTGTTCGCTACTGTCATTCTCCATACCGTCCTCGGGGTAGAAGGTCTCGGCTAAGAGCTTGACTGACCCTTTGGTGTCCAATGGCTTACCGTGATGCGTTAGTGGGAGATCTTCTTCTCGGTCAGTAGCTCTATTTAGGACACGATAGATCCCCTCCCACATTCCCTCTCTGTCCTGTTTCCCACAGAACTCCTTCCAACTTTCGGCTTGGGCACGCCTTACCTCCGACTCGTATTTCTCCTTATGTTCCAGGTACAGCGCGACGACCCGCTCTCTGCGGACTGGAGCTGCGTTCTTTATCCGACGTCTCCTGGTGTTGACCTCCTTTTTCAGTTTGGTAAGATTCTCCGACCACCATGGCATGGTAAGTGTATGTTTGTTCTGTTTTTTAGATATAATTTTCTCGCAAATATCGCTAATAATTTGGGTGTATTTTTCAATGGCCTGTTCTGTTTCTGATCTAGTGTTAATTTTTTCTATTTCTGCCTCGGTCATGCACTTTCCCTGAAGCAATTGTGTCATTTCCTCACGAAATTTACACCAATTCGCCTTCTTCGTGTTGTATTTCCGGGTAGTTCGTTTAATGTGCATGCCTTGGGATTTAGCTAGTTTAATGTTGAATACCATGCCATTGTGATCGGAGCTTACGAGGTCTTCGTCAACTCTCCATCCGTCGACTAAGTCCAGCATGTCAGTCGTGCATACTGTAATGTCCACATGGCTGCAGTACCGTATTCCACCACGGATGGTGTCGAAGGTAGGCACGTCACCCTCGTTGAGGATATGCCAGCCGAGCTCACCAAGCGTCCCCATCAACTCCGCTCCCCTAAGGTCTTCGTTGCTGCTGCCCCACCATACGCTTTTGGCATTAGCGTCTCCTCCGAAGACCAGCCGTCTTGGCCCTAGTTTACCTCCTATGTTCCTCAGTTGTTCGAGGTATGGCGTCAGGGGTTGGTCTGGTTCAAAATAAAAGGATGCCATCGTGATACTCCAGACCTGAGTACGAATCGTTAGTACCAAGAGGTTCTCTGTGCTGAGTTGAGGATGTTGGATTACATCTAGATCCGGATCGAATATCACGATGGCAGCCTTGACGGTGCCTCCTCTTGAGTTTTGGAAAACCCTTACGCCCTGGTAGCTTCTCATACATTTAGTATTCCCGACATAGGGTTCTTGTATAAGGGCTATTGCGGTCTTGCGTTTGACGGCTTCGAGCATCAGCTCTTCGGTCGCCAATTTCTTCCGTTGCAAGTTTGCCTGCAGCACTGCGTATTTTGCACTAGTTATTCTACCTGGGAGGACCTCAGCAATACGCTACAGAAGCTCTAGCCAACCCATCCCACTTCCTGCGCACTGGGCATGTGTCGCTAAAAGCATTATGAGCCGTGTTTTCGGCTTTTGCGCTTGCACAGTTACAGCAGGAAGGGGACGTGCCGGCTAGCCATTCTGCGCACTTTGCCTTCGTATGTGGGCCTCCACAGTGGCTACATTTTTCCACCGTTTCTTTGCAGTGCCGCCTACCATGCCCATAGCCCAGGCACATGCTGCACTGAAGTAGCGGCGACTGGTCCGTGACCCTGACCCGTTGGAGGTCGACATGCAGGGCCCCAAGTTCTATTGCCCTTCGCCATACTAGTGGCGACGTCTCTACAATGACGTCTGCGGTATGCGGGTTTCTATTGTTGCGCCTGAATTTAACTTTCAGGCGACAGTCCTCCCCGCCGAGACCGCGAAAAACATCCACATTCTGGTTCCGGAGCGCTCTGACCACATCCTCGTCAGAGTTTATGGTCAGGACTCCTCTGAGCGCCAGTAACGGGTCTTTATTTTTCGCTTCCTCCGCGAGCAGGTTGCCGCCTGCCTTCTCAATTTTTTCTTTAATAGCCGCTCTCTGTTCTTCAGTCTTACACCCTATGACTATCCTCCTGTCTCTAATTTTTCGGAGTCTCTCCACGTTCACACCTCCCTCTTTGGCGTTTACCGCCTGCCTCACACTGTTGAGGACATCCTCTCCTGTCTCTTGCTCATCTTTAGAGGCAATGATCAGCGAGTGCAGCGCCGAGCCCTCCGGGACCTGAAGTCCGGGACGGCCCGCCGCGACACTCGCATATGACCGGTCACTTTTGGCCTCTACTAGGAGCCCACTAAGATGTTTAAGTTGTGCTCCGTTCTCTTTTAAAAGAGCGGTATGTTCCTCTAACTTTTGTAAAAGCTCGCTACTGTCCACTTTCGCGGGAGTGGGCGGAGGCGGTAGCGCTCCTACAGCTGGTTTTGTAGGCTTATTTTGAGGACCTGATGTTTCGGCCTCTTTTACCAAGTAGTACAGTCTTTCGACAGCGTAAGTTATCTCCTGCTTTATTTCATTCTTTGTGTTCTTTGATAAACTCAGCTGCATCTTGGCTTTTTGCAACATCGCCTTAGCTTCCAGCGTACGGCTGGCGTAGGCCGCTGCAGATGAGCCGCTCGTGGGCGGCATCGTTTCCGCCTGCTGCTTCGATGCTGCACTAGTACCGGCTGGCTTTTGTACCGGTGGAGATGTTGCCGTACTTGCTTCGTACTCCTCTATACTTTTTCGTACCTCGCCTGACTTGCTGACTTTAGAGGGCACGGCCCTCTTGAGTGGCTGTTTCGGCGGCGAAGTCTTTTTGGTAGGAGGGGTGCTAAACATTGTAGTGTGTGTGGTGTTGTTTGTACAGTGTAAAATAAATTAAATAAAAATTGAAATTGGAATAAATAAATTGAGATATGTAAATTGAATTATTAAAATGTAAATAAATGCAAAGATTGGATAAATTTAAAAAAGGGGAGGTAAAAGGTCCCCTTGTCAATGGCTAAACACAAAAGGCGAGTTTAGCCTGTCAGGTACATAAGGTAGTCTTACCTAGTCTGTTTCAATAGGTCTAGATTTTTGCCCAATAGGGGCCGTTTGGTATGTCCCGTAGGACTGGTCTAATTAGCTTCTAGGCTATAATCCACTCTATGTGGTAGTTATACAATTAAAAAGTCAAAACAATAGAAAATAAAAATAAAAGTCAACAAATACAAAATTACGAATAATAAAAACAAAAAAAATAAAAATTTGGTAGAGACACCGGCTCTACTTGTCCGTGAGACGATAAAATTTGTCTCTTTTAGTTGTCAGGCCAAATTTAGGCGTTCAGGGGCAAGAAATCTGGCTTCCACACTGAAAATTCCTCCGGACTCTACGTAGGGTCGTTTGGACCACTCTACTGTGTAGAGCTCGTCAAGCCCGTTCAGGCAACACCAAACACGGCCCACCTAACCCAAGGGGTTCCGGAGATACGGCGCTCCAAAGATTTGATTAATCAATTGATTAATTGATTAATCAATGATTAATGCGCTGTATCTCCCGAACCAAACCTCCGAACAACACCGTGTTTGGGCTTTTCTGAAAGGGCTCGGCGAGATCCACCAGGATTTTCAGGTTTCAGGCCTGAAAATTTATTGCCCCTGAAAACGCCTGAAAACGTTGTAGGCACGTGGATGGTGGCCCGCCAAGACCCCGAGCACAAACCCGGAGCTCCTAGGTCCACCCGTCTCGGAGCTATGGCCTGATGAAGTTTGCCAAGATGGCGGCCGAGCTGTCAAACTCCCTTTTTAGGGTGCTATAACTCCGCGACGGAAAGGCCGCGAACCGTCGAGTTTGGGCTCGGCGTATTCAGCGTAACCTGCCCTATCCACCGAACCCACTTTCAGGCTCCTGAAAATTTCAGGCTCCAATCCGCCTGAAAAGCGGTGCGCGGGGTAGTACACGGCTCCTTGAGCACTGCACCGAAAACCCCGACTTTCCCCGACCTATAGTCTCGGAGATACGGCGCCCCAAAATTCAAGTTGACAGCTGTCAAACTGTCAAACTCTATGTTTGGAACGCTATATCTCCGCAACCTTTAGGCGTAGAAAGCCCGGATTTCCTCTGAAGTGCTCACCTTGAGCTCCGCTGTAATCCTAGTTAGGTTTTGGAGCCTGAAATTTTCAGGCCTGAAAAACGCCTGAAAGTACTGAATACTTATAACTAACTTACAGCTACACACGACAGTCGAAATCCGAGATTTCTGCGACCAACGGTTCGCAAGTTATAAAGGATCTAAGATAATTAACCAATTAATCAAAATGGCGGCTGGATGCCAATTCCGTCAATTTAAGCCGGATTTGCCCAGGGTTTGGGCTTCGGGCGGTAGAATAAGGTGTCCTAGGGCCAACACAGCAATAAAATTTTGAATTTAGTGATTATTTATTGAATTATTATGAAAATTCAATAAAAAATCAATATCTCTGGAACCGTTGGTCGCAAAAATCTGGAAAAAATGTCAAAAAATGGCATAAAACATGCCTCGTCTGCCCGTATATACAAAACAAAAAATTTCAAAAATGCACACAGAAAAATTTTGAAAAATTCAAAAATTTTGGTTTTTCAATTTTTAAAACAAAACTTATTGTCCAAAAATTCTCAAACCCTGGGGACTTGTAGATGTCAGCAGCGCGCATCCGATAGCAGTCTCAGAAGTCTGAAAAAGCTTTTAGTTTCCCGGCTGCAGCACCGCAAAGTTCGGAATTTCGGACGTCAATATAAAATTTTCCTCTGGCTGGAAAATTTTTTCAAAAGTGCCTCCGGGCCTAGTGAAGTATAAACAACAACTTGCCCAAAACTGGTGCGCGCAGCTCCACTCCTTCAAGGTTTTTCCACCCACGTGGCAAACTTGTTTTCCCTTTTCCCGGGAAAACCCGTGGGCGTTTCGAGCTTCTGGTGGTGGCAAAAGTTGCGGGCAAGCTGCCCCCTCCTGGACACCCCAAAAAATTGGGGGGTCGTCGATCTCGTTTCAGAGATATTAGCCGAAAACTGAATATTTTTACACAAACTTTGAGGTTATAAATCCGGAAAATTAGTTTTTCTTTCACAAGTTTTTTCCTTCACTGTAATCCTGTATGGCACTTCACTTCACGTATGCGCGCCGCGATCGCGCAACTTTTGGTGTATAGCACTTCTTTATAACTATAGAATATCCAAAGTTATGAATTTTTTATCGCGGAGGTGATAAAAATCGTGGCTATCTCGGGCGTGGTTGACAGCCGTGTGTGGTTAGGTTAGGTTAGGTTAGGTTAGGTTAGGTTAGGTTAGGTTAGGTTAGGTTAGGTTAGGTTAGGTTTGGTTAGGTTAGGTTAGGTTAGGTTAGGTTAGGTTAGGTTAGAGGTTAGGTCAGGTTAGGTTAGGTCAGGTTAGGTTAGGTTAGGTTAGGTTAGGTTAGGTTAGGTTAGGTTTGGTTAGGTTAGGTTAGGTTAGGTTAGGTTAGGTTAGGTTGGGTTAGTAAACAAGTTCATATATTATTTATTTTTCATACAAAAACCATTCCAAATAGAATCTGATGCCCATTTTCAATTTCTTATCCATCAAATTCAGTTACCAAAAGTAAAACTGAATTTATGGGCAAAAAACAAGTTTTCATAAATTTTCGTTTGGCAGAAGAAAATAATAAACATTTGTGAAAACAGCTTTCCAGTTAGCAAATTCGTTTTAGCATAACATACTCTTATAAGCTAAGTTGACGGAGCCCTGCTTCGCAGGGCTCCTATTTTTGGGTGCAGGGTCACAAGGGAACCTAACATAACCTAATAAGTTGCTTAGTATAAATTTGATCTAACAACAAATATAAAAAAAAGTTGACACAGTAAAACATACATGAAATATAATTAAAAATGTACCTATGTTTGGAGTCACCGGTGGGTCAGTCGGCGTTCAAAGGGTTAACCCAAAATAAAAACATTATACGTATTTAGCAATTTTTAAGCAATAAGCGCGCATGCAGGAGTGTTACATTTGGCGTATTATTTATTTATTTTAAAACTTCATATACACAATGCGTATACAAGGTGGACTTAATGCCTTAGGCATTTTCCGCCAGTCTACCTTAGGGTAGTGCAGAGATTAAAGGTAGGTGTATTATATATAATATATAATATTTTTATGAATGATTAAACGTCAATGTCAACATACATTGACAGAACACACTTCACACGGTAGGTATATAGGTACAGGTCTACCTACCTGTTTACGTTCACTTACTGTGTCTGGGGTACTTGGATGGTTCACTATCCACGGCCCACCCCAGCCCACTATTAGTACTATGACTGTGTAGTGTAGTGCTTGTTGCTTGTTGTACACTTAGCTTGCGGTGCGGTGGTGCGGTGGTGCGGTGGTGCGGTGGTGCGGTGCCGCGACGCGCGCATCGCGCACGTTGGTGTGGTCGTGTAGTGTAGTGTTGTGTCGTCCTGTGGTGTGTTGGTGTGTATATGTGTATGTACCGACACCAGACGCACAAGCAGATGCAGCCCATACTAACTAGCTACAGAATAGCAACAGTACAAGCTTATACAAGCGAACACCGCCCATAGTAACTAGCTACAAGTAATACAGTCATTCTCTCTATACAAACCGACACCCCCAAGTAGTTTATAGGCACACATACAAGCCAACACCGCCCTTAGTAACTAACTAATATGCGTCAAAATCCCTTAGTAACTTGAAGCGACGCCCAAGCAGATGCAGACGGTTCTTCAAAAGCACTATATATGATACTCCAAAAAGCAAGCAAATATCAATTACAAGCCATCTCCAGTACAAACTTGCTACTGATTCCACCGCC
>CALYKY020000257.1:32500-47500 GCA_944739405.2 Euclidia mi
CGGTAGTAGCGACGGGCGGTGTGTACAAAGGGCAGGGACGTAATCAACGCGAGCTTATGACTCGCGCTTACTAGGAATTCCTCGTTTATGGGGGATAATTGCAAACCCCAATCCCCAGCACGAAGGAGTTTCAGCGGGTTGCCCGGGCCTCTAGGCCAGGGAGAACATGCTGATTCCTTCAGTGTAGCGCGCGTGCGGCCCAGGACATCTAAGGGCATCACAGACCTGTTATTGCTCAATCTCGTGCGGCTCGAAGCCGCCGGTCCCTCTAAGAAGAATTTTAATACGTCGCCAGTGAGTTGCGCGACACGAGGCCACGCACACCTAAATGACGACGCCTATTTAGCAGGCTAGAGTCTCGTTCGTTACCGGAATTAACCAGACAAATCGCTCCACCAACTAAGAACGGCCATGCACCACCACCCACCGAATCAAGAAAGAGCTGTTAATCTGTCAATCCTTCCGGTGTCCGGGCCTGGTGAGATTTCCCGTGTTGAGTCAAATTAAGCCGCAGGCTCCACTCCTGGTGGTGCCCTTCCGTCAATTCCTTTAAGTTTCAGCTTTGCAACCATACTCCCCCCGGAGTCCAAAATCTTTGGTTTCCCGGAAGCTGCCCGCCGAGCCATTGTAGTAACGTCGGCGGATCGCTAGATGACATATTTACGGTTAGAACTAGGGCGGTATCTAATCGCCTTCGAACCTCTAACTTTCGTTCTTGATTGATGAAAACACCTTTGGCAAATGCTTTCGCTGATGTTCGTCTTGCGACGATCCAAGAATTTCACCTCTAACGTCGCAATACGAATGCCCCCCGTTATCCCTATTAATCATTACCTCGGAGTTCTGAAAACCAACAAAATAGAACCGAGATCATATTCTATTATTCCATGCACGAAATATTCAAGCAGCATTTTGAGCCCGCTTTGAGCACTCTAATTTGTTCAAAGTAAAATTGTCGGCCCACCTCGACACTCACTGAAGAGCACCGCGATAGGATTTTGATATTGAACCGGCGTATTACCGCCGGCTCACCGACGATATGCTCCGCAAACGTGTCAGTATCACCGCGGATGCGGTGCACCGACAGCGCGGCGCACAAATGCAACTACGAGCTTTTTAACCGCAACAATTTTAGTATACGCTATTGGAGCTGGAATTACCGCGGCTGCTGGCACCAGACTTGCCCTCCAATTGTTCCTCGTTAAAATATTTAAAGTGTACTCATTCCGATTACGAGGCCTCGTAAGAGTCCCGTATCGTTATTTTTCGTCACTACCTCCCCGTGCCGGGAGTGGGTAATTTGCGCGCCTGCTGCCTTCCTTGGATGTGGTAGCCGTTTCTCAGGCTCCCTCTCCGGAATCGAACCCTGATTCCCCGTTACCCGTGACAACCATGGTAGTCGCAGAAACTACCATCGAAAGTTGATAAGGCAGACATTTGAAAGATGCGTCGCCGGTACTGGACCATGCGATCGGCAAAAGTTATCCAGATTCATCAAAAGTAACGACTTCAGACGCGAGGCCCTCCGTCGATTGGTTTTGATCTAATAAAAGCACTCATCCCATCACTGGTCAGAGTTCTGATTGCATGTATTAGCTCTAGAATTACCACAGTTATCCAAGTAACTGAGTAAGATCTAAGGAACCAAAACTGATATATTGAGCCATTCGCGGTATCGCCTTAATACGGCTTGCACTGAGACATGCATGGCTTAATCTTTGAGACAAGCATATAACTACTGGCAGGATCAACCAGGGAGCTATCATAGTTGATATACGCGCACACATGTGTGTTGTGTAGTTACACACGCGACACACGCGCGCACATATAACAAAACCCCGCGCGTCAACCTTTCGGTCGTCGCTAACGGGCGAGCTCGTGAAGAGTCGTTTTTTGGTCGCGAACGCGCTAGCATTTAAACGGTTATATCTCAAACGCGTCAAAAGCACCGTGCGTAAGCATTTTCAGGGTTATTCACAGTCAAGTGAATCACCCCAATTGTGAACGTTCGTACCGAGACGTGTTTCACATTATAAAAGTAATGTTTAACACTTTCGTGTACATTTTCGATTCCGCCCGGAATCTATAGAGTACCTCGCACAAAAGTTTGTGGTAAATTGTTTTAAAGGACCGTTCGATTGTATTACACACACGGACACGTACATAAGTAACGATCCGTCGATCCACACCGTTTAACGGACATGTGTTGGTATTATAATAAAAAACTGTATGAACAACGCACACACCAGCAGCACACACGACGCTCACTACAATTCTTCAAAAACACCAAACACTTTGAAAACTCTCGCACGACGATATAAGCGCGTGCGCCGCGCGCGCGCCCGATGCCTTTGACTCTGATAAACGAATCTCATCGTCAAACGCCTCGCCGCCGCGCGCCGCGCGCCGTCTCGTCGCACTACACTTATGCGACGTTCCAACGCCTAACCCTACGGCGCGCAGCGCGCCGCGGCGCGTCGCCATTCGCAGGGTTAATCAGAGTAAAAGGAAAAAAAAAAAAAAAATTTTTTTTTTTTTTTTTTTTTTTTTTGAAGTTTGGCAAATTTTTCGGTTGAAATTGGCGAGCGGGTGAGGGTTAATCGAGCAGGGTCCCGAGGGAGAGGGGCAGGGGAAGAGGGGGGATGAGGAGGGAGTGGGGGCTTGTATTGGAACGGTTTTAGAATGTTACGGGGTTGATGTGTTTTTTTTTTTTTTTTAAGGAGCGATCCGTCGTACAGGGGGTTGAGCTGGATTTTGACGGGATTTCGGGATTAGAGTTATGTAATTATATTTTTTTTTTTTTTTTTTTTTTTTTTTTTTTTCTGCTCACATCGTTACAATCTATTCAGTACTTCGTACATACAGGCGGTGTACGGGGCAAGGATGGGGTGGAGGCGGGGGTTGCAGGGGTGCAGGGGGTGACGGGGAGGGGGCAGCGGTTGACGTCATTTGATATTATGACGTATCAAATGATAAGTATGAATATATTATTACGTGTGAACAAATATCACCCCAATTCCAATGGGGAAAAAAAAAAAAAAAAAAAAAGAAATGTACATTATACACATACTTACCTACCTACAGTGAACGTGTCAAATCGCAAGAAAAAAAGCAAAAAAAAAAAAAATTGCTGACAACGTAAGAGGCGGCCAAGTATTTGCAACTAATATTAGAACGATTAAATATTTTGGCGACAATTACATCCTCGAACGATCAAAAAAAAAAGTGTTAAGGTAGCGAATAAATTACACAAGTCAGTTAAAAATTGTTTAGGTTTAGGTTAGGTTCGATTAGGTTACATTTAGTGAGGTTAGGTTTAAGGTTAGGTTAGGTTAGGTTAGGTTAGGTTAGGTTAGGTTGGGGTGCGTGTCAGAAACCTCCGCGTGGTGCACCCCGGGCAACGTGAGTAGCAAGTTGCTGCTCGCGGCTAATTCTGACAGTGGGCGGACGGTGGGTCGAACTCCGACTACCGTCCGGTTACCAACGCGTAATCCCGACTCTTTCGGGACCGCGGGTCTTCGGGCTGCGAGCAAGACAAGCTCTCTAAAAAATTACCCGGAATTGGGGGTCCTTCGGGGCCCCGCTTCCACCCGTTCCCGTACGGCTCCTTTTGGGGTCTTGCGGGGACACTTGGGCGGGCGGGCTCGCTTCCTGCGCCTTTTGTGGGTTGCGGGCATGGTCGAACTCCGACCACCGTTCGGTCAAAACGCGTTAGCAGGGGGCTTTTTGGCCTCCTGCCCGCGGGTCTTCGGGCTGCGAGCAAGACAAGCTCACTAAAAAATCACCCGGAATTGGGGGTCCTTCGGGGCCCCGCTTCCACCTGTTCCCGTACGGCTCCTTTTGGGGTCTTGCGGGGACACTTGGGCGGGCGGGCTCGCTTCCTGCGCTTTTTGTGGGTTGCGGGCATGGTCGAACTCCGGCCACCGTCCGGTCAACGCGTTAGCAGGGGGCTTTTTGGCCTCCTGCCCGCGGGTCTTCGGACTAAGAGGGAGGAAACCTCACTAAAAAGTTACCAAAGAGTGGCGCTTGCGCTGCTTGTCTCCGCGGGACTCCACCCGTGGGGACGGTCGGCGGGCGGTGTCGCCTATTGCGGCGCCGCTCCTTTGCAGTGTCCCCGTTGGGCACTGCCTTCACGTCCCTCCCGGTACTCCTCTGGTCATCAGAGGGGACACGGGACGGGACATTGACGGGCTTGGTGTGTACTCACCCTACCGCCAAGCAGACAGCGGGGCTGTCTTTCTTCTTCCGTCTTCGGACGCCTTTTATTTTAAATTTGCTTTTTTTTTGTTTTGTTTTGTTTTTGTTTTGTTTATTTTACGTTTTACTTTCTCTTTTTATTTTACTTTTATACCTTTTTTTATTTTACCTTTTGTTTTTGTTTTATTTTATATCTTTTAGTTTTTTCTCTCTTTTCCCTTTTTTCGTTCTTCCCCCCCTGCCCCGTTGTCACCGTCACCCCAATCTCGTAATCCCGTAGTTTGCAGTGTCTGTGGTCACGTCTCGCGGCTGTCCACGGGACCGAGGGTCTTGGCTTAACCGCCCGGACCGCGTGCAAGGTAAGCACTATAAAAATCCCCTAATCCTAAGTTGCTGCCGCACGGCGAGAGGATGCATGGCTGACAGGGAGGTCAGTTCCTAGTGCGGCCCCCTCAGGGCACCAGCCGCCGCCCTTGAGGTATAAGGCTTACCCGGGTATAGCGGGATCTCTGCCCGGGTGGACGTTTTATTTCTCCCGCACTCGTGGGTTTAATTATGGATGCATTAAATACAAACCAAACCTCTATACCGAAGTCGGTTGACGAACCGACCCGCACGCCCAGTATTGCGGGTTCAAACGATGAGCGCTTAAAAGCGCTGAAGGAGCAAGGGTTGGAGCTGTCCGAGTCAGACAGCTCAACCACCAGCATGATGAGTGTCCGCAGCGCCAGCGCGGAAAGCCCCAGTCGGGCATTGCGCAAGCGCGCACACAGCGCACACTCGGGGTCAGAATCGGCCTCGAGCGATGACTCGTCAAGGCTACGTCAGGTAAAGACGCGTGGACGACCGCCCACCCACGGAAATTACGTGGGTCTGGGCAAGGCTCGCGAGGAGCTCGCAGCCGCTAAGCGGCGCGCAAAGCTCCAAGAGCGCGACGAGGAGGAAGAGAGGCACATTGAAGCGGCCACGAAGAAAGTGGCTGCGGAGAGAAGCTCGAGTCTCTCTCTCTCGGAGTCTTCCGCCACCGAGCCGGATGAGGCCACCGCCACCGATCTGCGGTCACGCCTCAAAGACGCCCTGGAGGCCATAACTATGGTCTCCAAAAAGTCGAAGGGCCTTAAAGGGACATGTCAGAAGTCCCTAAAGGAGTCGGTGGCCGCGATTAACGAGATCGCGGATGTTCTCCTCAGCCGCACAGCGTCTGAGGAGACAAAGAAGCTCCAGGCGGAGAACGCCCGCCTCTCCACCGAAATCGCGGCACTCAGGCGCGAGCAGCAGGAGCTCCGTGTCGCGTTTCAGAGGCGCGTGGAGGGCAATGCGCCGGACAAGGCCACGGAGGACTTGGCTGCCCTCCGCAGAGAGATGGCCCAGATGAGGCAGAGCCTCTCCGCCCTGGAGGGCAAATTATTAATAAGGCCCGCAACGGCGAGCCGGCCAGCGGCCCAACAACCGCAGCCGCCCCCACAGCCGACCCCGCAGCCATCAACCTCCTACGCGGCTGTAGCTGCTGCACCACGACAGGCCACGACCACGGCGCCGAATAAAGCCGTGGCAACTAACGCCCCAAAGGGCAGGAAGAGGGGCCAGAAGAAGGCCCAGCCCACCCCTGCTATCTCGCAGAGTGCCCCTGAAGCCTCCGCCCCAAAAGATGGCTGGGAAGTTGTTGGCGCCAAACAACAGGCGGCGAAAACAAAGAGGAAGGCCACAAAAAAGGCAAAAAAGGCGGCAAAGAAGGCGGCCAAGAAGCTTCGCACCCCCAGCTCCACTGCAGTGGTATTAACACTGCAACCTGCAGCGTTGGAGCGGGGGACCACCTATGCGGAGCTTCTCAAGAAGGCGCGTGGGGCTATCGACCCCGTCAAGCTCGGAATAACGGCGGGCCTCCGGTGTAAGATCACACAGACCGGAGCCCGCCTCATCGAAGTGCCTGGGGCCGGTAGTGCCCAGCAGGCAGACGCCTTGGCCTCGAGCCTCCGCGACCTCCTTCCATCGGAGGACGTACGTATCTCTAGGCCCCAAAAGTGCGCCGAGGTGCGAATCGGGGGCCTAGACGACTCGATAGTGACTGAGGAGGTTGTTGCCGCCGTCGCCAAGGCCGGGGAATGTCCCCTGGACCAAATCCGGTGCGGCCCTATTCGCCCGGGCCGTGCTGGTATGGGTACGGCCATAATTAACTGCCCCGTGGCTGTGGCCAAGAAGTTGGCCGATGGCCGTCGCGTGTTAATCGGTTGGGTGTCGGCGCAAGTGCGGCTCCTGGAGCCGAAACCGCAGAGGTGCTTCCGCTGCCTCAGTGGTGGCCACGTTGGCGCAAAGTGCACCTCTGCGGTCGACTGCAGCGGCCGCTGTTTCAGATGCGGCCAGCCCGGCCATTTGGCTGGCAGTTGTGAGGCCCCGCCGCACTGCGTTTTGTGTGCGGCGGCGGGCAAGCCGGCCGATCATAGGGCCGGCACAAAAAGTTGCGCTGCACCCACCAAGAAGAAGCAGGGCGCAAAGGACGGCCAATCGGCCAACAAGGGCGCCACTTCCGTGGCGAATAAGGCGCCAGGCGACACGCCACCAATGGATGTCCAATAATGGCACCATATCTCCGCCTTATCCAGGCGAACATCAACCACTGCGCCAGGGCTCAGGATCTTCTTCTCCAGAGCATGGCGCAGTGGTCAATCAACGTCGCCCTCGTCGCTGAGCCGTATTTTGTCCCCCCCCGTGACGATTGGGTGGGGGACCTTAGCGGCTCGGTGGCGCTAATTTCGTTAGCCGCCGCCCGCACCCCGTCCTTCGAGAACATCTACCGAGGGCGGGGCTGCGTCGCAGCACTCGTAAAGGATACGGTTGTGGTGGGTGGCTACTTCTCACCCAACCGTTCCCTCGCCGACTTTGAGGAGTATCTCCTCGAATTGAACGTCGTCGTCGCTCGCAGCCGTCCTCGCGTCGTGCTCTTCGCCGGGGACCTCAACGCCAAGTCTACGGCTTGGGGTTCTCCGGCCACAGACGCTAGAGGCGAGCTGCTGGAGCAGTGGGCCGTCGAGAACGGCCTGCTCGTCCTCAATCAGGGGTCAGTGCATACGTGCGTGCGTCAGCGGGGCGGTTCCATTGTGGACGTTTCTTTTGCGAGCCCCGCATTAGCACGCCGTATCCGAGACTGGCGCGTCGTCGAGGAGGTGGAGACGTTGTCGGACCATCGTTATATTCGGTTCGACGTCTCCGCCGAAACAGTCAGCTCCGACGCCCCAGTCCGAAGAGGCCCGATTGAGGGCGGTCCGCGTTGGGCCTTGAAAAGGCTGAATCGGGAGGCCCTCCTGGAAGCCTCCATAGTTCAGGCCTGGGTTTCAACACCTTCCAGGCCTGACGATATCAATATGGAGGCCGATTGGTTCAGGGGGGCAATGACGCAAGTTTGCGACGCGGCGATGCCTAGAGTCCGTAGCACATCTGGGCCACGCCGGGTGTACTGGTGGAACGACACCATCGCGCGCCTGCGCAAAATTTGCGTTGCAGCGCGCCGCCAGTACGCCCGGTTTCGCAGGAGGCGTCGCCGCCCTCCCGATTTCATTGTCCGGGAGGCGGAATTGTATGAGGCATACAGAGCGGCGAAAAGCGATTTGAAGGAAGCTATCTGGCGGGCCAAGCAAGACGCCCGCCAGGAATTGCTGGAGACCCTCAACCAGGATCCGTGGGGGCGCCCATATCTGATGGTCAGGAACAAGTTGCGTTCCTGGGCGCCCCCTCTAACGGAAAGTCTCCAGCCACAACTGGTTGAAGAGGTTGTGGCCGCTCTGTTCCCGTCACGGGCGGAACATATCCCTCCGCCCATGACGGCGCCGCCTTCCGCGGCAGCCAACGCGGACATAGACGACGACGTTCCCGAGGTGACTCGGGTAGAACTCCGAGCGGCGGTGTTGAGAATTAAAAACACCGCCCCAGGACCCGACGGCATTCCTGGCCGAGCGTGGGTCCTGGCAATGGAGGAGCTCGGACCCCGACTAGGGAGACTCCTCACAGCGTGCCTTGAGGGGGGCCAGTTTCCACGAGTCTGGAAAACGGGGAAGCTGGTCCTCATCAAAAAGGCCGGGCGCCCGGCGGACAGCCCGTCCGCCTATCGGCCCATAGTGTTGTTGGACGAGGTCGCGAAGATTTTTGAGTATATCATCGCGGAGCGCCTCGTCCACCACCTTACCACAGTGGGGCCGGATTTGGCGGACGTGCAGTTTGGTTTCCGCCGAGGGCGCTCAACAATAGACGCCGTTAGGTCAGTGAGGAGTCTGGCGGAGGAACAGGTTTCCCGGGGCGGGGTGGCCTTGGCGGTGTCTCTTGACATCGCCAACGCTTTTAACACCCTGCCCTGGAGTTGTATTTGTGAGGCACTCACCTACCATCGAGTGCCTCCATACCTCCGCCGTATAGTCGGGGATTATTTAAGTGAGAGAAATATCATCTACCCGAGTCATCTCGGTATTAGTCGGCGAGTTATGTCGTGCGGTGTTCCACAGGGGTCGGTCCTCGGCCCCCTTCTGTGGAACATCGGCTACGACTGGGTGCTGCGCGGTACGCTCCTCCCTGGCGTGGGTGTCACTTGTTACGCCGACGACACCCTCGTCACTGCGAGTGATAAGACGTACCGGGCGGCGGCTATAAGGGCGACCGCTGGGGTCGCACAAGTCGTTAGTAGGATCCGGCGTTTGGGCCTAGAGGTGGCCCTGTCTAAATCCGAGGCCATTTGTTTTCACGGGCCTCGGAATCGGCCACCTGCAGGGGCCCACATTATGGTAGGAGGGGTCCGCATCGGCATCGGGACGAGCCTAAAATACCTGGGGCTCGTACTCGATAGCCGATGGGATTTCCGTGAGCACTTTGGACGCTTGGCCCCCAAACTTCTAGGGGCAGCAGCAGGATTATCAAGACTGCTGCCCAATCTTGGGGGACCAACCGCCTCCTGCCGGAGGCTCTACGAAGGAGTCGTGCGGTCCATGGCCCTTTACGGGGCCCCGATATGGGCGCACGACCTGACGGCCCACAACATCACGGCGCTTCACGCTCCGCAGCGCGCCATGGCCGTCAGGTTGATACGAGGCTACCGCACGGTCTCTTTCGAGACGGCGAGCCTCCTAGCCGGATCACCGCCCTGGGATCTGGAAGCTGAGCTGCTGGCGTCACTCTATACATGGCGCCAGCAAGCTCTGGAGCAGGGCGAGAGACCGGCGCATCGTGACATCGAGGCGCGTCGGTCAGAGCTCCGCCAGATCCTAGTGGCGGAGTGGAAGAGCAGACTTGTGCACCCCAGCGCCGGGCACGCCACGATAGTGGCGGTAAGTCCCGTGGTTGAAGAGTGGTCGGAGAGACGTCATGGCGTCCTCACCTTCCGGCTGACACAAATCCTCACCGGCCATGGTTGTTTTGGCCGGTATTTGTGGAGGATAGGCCGGGAGGAAACGCCCGGATGCCACCATTGTGGCAGCAGCCGCGACCCCGTAGAAGACACGGCGTTGCATACACTGGCGGAGTGCCCAGCCTGGGCATCGCAGCGCCGTGATCTGGTCGCGGCTCTTGATACGGTTGTCCTCTCGCTCCCGGTCGTAGTTCTGTCTATGGTCCGGAGTGAGAGGTCCTGGAACGCCGTCGCCTCCTTCTGCGAAGCAGTCATGCTGAGCAAGGAGGCGGCGGAGCGGGAGAGGGAAATACATCGCCCTCTCCCCAACCGTAGGTCCGGGCGTCGAGGACGTCGAATAAGAGACGACCTCCGACCACCCTAATTTAATTTAGTGCCTGCGGACGGTGAGCGCTGGGGCTGCTCCCTGTCCGCCAAAAGGCGGGAGGCGGTGCGTGTCCTCGCCGCCTCCCAAGTAGCTTTGTGAGGTGATGGATGCTAGAAGTTTGATGGATGCAAGAAGTTTGATGGATGATTGCGAGATCATATGTAGACGGGGCCCGCCAACACAAACGGCGGGCCAATCCCGGGCGGGGTCGCGAGAAAGTATGCTAATCGCGGATCGCGTGACCCCGCCAACATACGGGACCCGTAGGGACACCGCGGTGGTTTTTAGTGGGTATGCCCCGAACGACTTTAGGGGAGAGCCTCCACATACCTCCTCCGCCAGTCCCAAGCCCAGCCGTTCTAATGGCTGGGTTGGCGGAGTTGAGATGACTCATAAGGAGAGTTTTACCACCGTAGTGAACAAAAAAAAAAAAAAAAAAAAAAGGTTAGGTTAGGTTACGTTACGTTAGGTTACGTTAGGTTAGGTTAGGTTAGCTTAGCTTTGAGGTTAGGTTAGGTTAGGTTAGGTTAGGTTAGGTTAGGTTAGGTTAGGTTAGGTTAGGTTAGGTTAGGTTAGGTTAGGTTAGGTTAGGTTTGGTTAGGTTAGGTTAGGTTAGGTTAGGTTAGGTTAGGTTAGAGGTTAGGTCAGGTTAGGTTAGGTCAGGTTAGGTTAGGTTAGGTTAGGTTAGGTTAGGTTAGGTTAGGTTTGGTTAGGTTAGGTTAGGTTAGGTTAGGTTAGGTTAGGTTGGGTTAGTAAACAAGTTCATATATTATTTATTTTTCATACAAAAACCATTCCAAATAGAATCTGATGCCCATTTTCAATTTCTTATCCATCAAATTCAGTTACCAAAAGTAAAACTGAATTTATGGGCAAAAAACAAGTTTTCATAAATTTTCGTTTGGCAGAAGAAAATAATAAACATTTGTGAAAACAGCTTTCCAGTTAGCAAATTCGTTTTAGCATAACATACTCTTATAAGCTAAGTTGACGGAGCCCTGCTTCGCAGGGCTCCTATTTTTGGGTGCAGGGTCACAAGGGAACCTAACATAACCTAATAAGTTGCTTAGTATAAATTTGATCTAACAACAAATATAAAAAAAAGTTGACACAGTAAAACATACATGAAATATAATTAAAAATGTACCTATGTTTGGAGTCACCGGTGGGTCAGTCGGCGTTCAAAGGGTTAACCCAAAATAAAAACATTATACGTATTTAGCAATTTTTAAGCAATAAGCGCGCATGCAGGAGTGTTACATTTGGCGTATTATTTATTTATTTTAAAACTTCATATACACAATGCGTATACAAGGTGGACTTAATGCCTTAGGCATTTTCCGCCAGTCTACCTTAGGGTAGTGCAGAGATTAAAGGTAGGTGTATTATATATAATATATAATATTTTTATGAATGATTAAACGTCAATGTCAACATACATTGACAGAACACACTTCACACGGTAGGTATATAGGTACAGGTCTACCTACCTGTTTACGTTCACTTACTGTGTCTGGGGTACTTGGATGGTTCACTATCCACGGCCCACCCCAGCCCACTATTAGTACTATGACTGTGTAGTGTAGTGCTTGTTGCTTGTTGTACACTTAGCTTGCGGTGCGGTGGTGCGGTGGTGCGGTGGTGCGGTGGTGCGGTGCCGCGACGCGCGCATCGCGCACGTTGGTGTGGTCGTGTAGTGTAGTGTTGTGTCGTCCTGTGGTGTGTTGGTGTGTATATGTGTATGTACCGACACCAGACGCACAAGCAGATGCAGCCCATACTAACTAGCTACAGAATAGCAACAGTACAAGCTTATACAAGCGAACACCGCCCATAGTAACTAGCTACAAGTAATACAGTCATTCTCTCTATACAAACCGACACCCCCAAGTAGTTTATAGGCACACATACAAGCCAACACCGCCCTTAGTAACTAACTAATATGCGTCAAAATCCCTTAGTAACTTGAAGCGACGCCCAAGCAGATGCAGACGGTTCTTCAAAAGCACTATATATGATACTCCAAAAAGCAAGCAAATATCAATTACAAGCCATCTCCAGTACAAACTTGCTACTGATTCCACCGCCTCCTAGTAACTTATAGGCAGACGCCCAAGCAAATTCAATGTTCTCTTACTACAAACAATAATAAAAGACACTTCCTATGCAAACCAACATCTCCCTTAGTAACTAGCAATGATGTATGAAAATAGCACCATTTCTAGTACAAACCAACACCTTCCTTAGTAACTTATACACAGCGACGCCCAAGCAGATGCAGTGAAGCAAACACCTATATATGAGAAACTAACAGACATTCTCTCTATAATACAGTAATTCAAAGCAATTCTAAGACACTTCCATACCCTCTAGTAACTTATACAAGGCGACGCTCAAGCAGATGCAATATTCTCTTAGTACAAACTGTAATAAAAGACACTTCCTATACAATCCAATATCCCTCTTAGTAAATAGCAATTATATATCAAAATAGCAAGCATTCTCTCCAAAATTAGCCATTTGTACTACAAACCTACGACTGATTACAAACGCTTCCAAGTAACTAAGTACTGGCGGCGGCGCCCAAGCAGATGCACACCTGCGAACAGAATATGTTTCAAAACTAACACTATATAAGAATTGTGAGCCCGTCACAATGCTCCTAGGTCCATTCAGTCATTAGCGACTTTCTTGCACAATTATAACAAAGGAACAATGGCGACATTGCGTCGACCGGCTCCTACACCTGAACATTTTTCATACATAATAGAAACTCTTTTGATTGTTTTATACTTTTTCAAGTAGGAACATCTGACCGACTACATTATCTAAACTCTTTGGAGCTATACCGACCAAACTTTTTAGACACAATAAAACCTACTTTTTCTGTCTTATTGAAGTATCATACTTCTTGTTGGAAGCATTTTTAACCTATATGAATTATGTATTTTTTCTCTCTTTTTAGCAAATTAGATGTGTAAAATTATTAAAAATCCAAGTTTTATGAAAACAGTAAGGGTTACTTTTGCTTATATTGACGATATATCATCATTTTATTTGAATATTTATAAACTTTTTTTTTACTTTTCCTTATATATGTGAGTATTTGACGCCAAGTCATATCAGTATATTGTTCCCGCGCGGCGCCCAAGCAGCTCTGTAACAATGAAACAAATATGTGTGAAATCAGTATATGGCACGTTTTTTGATCTCAATAAAAATTACTTGGTCTGTTTTATTGAATACCTGTGATTTTTTCTTGTTACTATGGCACTTGTATAATCATTGATTTCTTACTGTATGTAACAAACTGGCGCTGGATTCAATCAGTATATGAGTCCCGACCGGCGCCCGAACGTACCTGAAATAATGACATAAATATTAGTAAAGTTTGCAGTATGCACGTTTTCTGAACATAATAAAAATTACTAGGAGTGTTTTATTTGGCTTTTATATGATTTAGCTGACATAATAAGATTTCTAAAATGACTGTTGTTTTTTCTTTTATAGATGAATTACTCGGGGATGACATGTGGATGTTTGGGGAATGTTTTTGCTGAAATCAGTAAATTACACCTATGTATCACCAGCCAGCGGCATGTCGGCGTGTAGGGATCACGAATAAAATTTGACAGGTACTTTATATTGAAATTTTTTTTTTACTCTTTTTTTAATTTTTTTTTTTTTATTTTGTCGAGCGAATATCTCTTGGTAGGTGCAAAAATTTCGTGATTTTTCATCGTGGCGTCGATCTAATTATTTTTATTTTCTTTATTTAATTTCTGTGCCATACCTATTTATTTTGTTCGCGCGAATTTGTCTTGGTAGGCGCAAAAAATATCGAACTCTATTTTTCTTTTTTAAAATCTTTTTTTTTTTGTAACAAAATCTCAGTTGCCGTTGGTGGTAATATATTTAGGTGCAAAAAATATTGTGACTTTGGAATTGTGTCGTTGTGTTTAAGAACGTATGTACCTATATTGTATGTGTAACTGACTTTTTATATTGTGTGTGTCGTAAATAAGTACCTATAATAAGTATCATGTATTAGGTGAAATACAGTTACATATGGCTCAGAAATAGTACTAAAGTTTGTGTTAAGAGTTGTACAATGTGTTGATATTATTTGGTAAAGATGACTTATAATCATATTTATTACAAGCTTGTACGTATTAACGGGTCAAGATGCAGGTATGATGTGTGTAAATTTTTCGTCTATATTGACGATGTGATGTGTTTATTCTCAAGTGGTTGATTTTCTTTCATAGTGGATTTTTCCAAGTCCCAGGGTAGTATAAAGTTGTAACAGCGGCTAACGAGCGTAGTTCGTGTATTAATTTCAGCGCGTAAGACAGTAGTTGTTCGTGTATTAATTTCTGTCAAACGAAACTTGGACAGTTTTAACAGAGTACGATCGCGCGTAGTTCGTGTATTAACGACGAAGCAAAAGTATATCCCGTGTGTGCACAACAAGCACAACATATAAAGTACACCAAGTGTACAATATATATATGCACGCGATATTATTATATCATCGTCCTCGGACGAATCACCTGGCGTAGGGCTGAGTCTCAACAGATCGCAGCACGACGCTGCTCTACCGAGCACAACACCCCGCCAGGAACGGAAGTCGTCTACAGACTATTCCGAGCCCCGACATCGAACTGAGGTAGATTCGGACCTTCAGAGCCGTGATGCACGCGTTAAACGGACAGCATCGATCTCTGCGATCCAAATGGGCTTCGACGTCGCACCTCACGGAGTGAAGCGCGACTAGTAAAGTCACATTGTTTAGAGCCTCCCGACTCTCGGGGCTCCACAGTGAGCATATCCTTGCCGGATTCGGCTAGGCTGGCTTCGGCCTTAGAGGCGTTCAGGCATAATCCCGCGGATGGTAGCTTCGCACCACCGGCCGCTCGGCCGAGTGCATGAACCAAATGTCCGAAACTGCGGTTCCTCTCGTACTGAGCAGTATTACTATCGCAACGACAAGCCATCAGTAGGGTAAAACTAACCTGTCTCACGACGGTCTAAACCCAGCTCACGTTCC
>CALYKY020000257.1:52500-57389 GCA_944739405.2 Euclidia mi
CTAAATGTTGTTAAAGTACAACACAATAAACTTGGTTATGGATGTGTATTAAGCGTTTACGTCACAATAATGCAACATAATCACGTTAATGATCCTTCCGCAGGTTCCCCTACGGAAACCTTGTTACGACTTTTACTTCCTCTAAATGATCAAGTTTGGTCAACTTCCCAGCAACGCCGACGGCCGTGAAGCCACCGCGTGTCGGTCCGAAGACCTCACTAAATCATTCAATCGGTAGTAGCGACGGGCGGTGTGTACAAAGGGCAGGGACGTAATCAACGCGAGCTTATGACTCGCGCTTACTAGGAATTCCTCGTTTATGGGGGATAATTGCAAACCCCAATCCCCAGCACGAAGGAGTTTCAGCGGGTTGCCCGGGCCTCTAGGCCAGGGAGAACATGCTGATTCCTTCAGTGTAGCGCGCGTGCGGCCCAGGACATCTAAGGGCATCACAGACCTGTTATTGCTCAATCTCGTGCGGCTCGAAGCCGCCGGTCCCTCTAAGAAGAATTTTAATACGTCGCCAGTGAGTTGCGCGACACGAGGCCACGCACACCTAAATGACGACGCCTATTTAGCAGGCTAGAGTCTCGTTCGTTACCGGAATTAACCAGACAAATCGCTCCACCAACTAAGAACGGCCATGCACCACCACCCACCGAATCAAGAAAGAGCTGTTAATCTGTCAATCCTTCCGGTGTCCGGGCCTGGTGAGATTTCCCGTGTTGAGTCAAATTAAGCCGCAGGCTCCACTCCTGGTGGTGCCCTTCCGTCAATTCCTTTAAGTTTCAGCTTTGCAACCATACTCCCCCCGGAGTCCAAAATCTTTGGTTTCCCGGAAGCTGCCCGCCGAGCCATTGTAGTAACGTCGGCGGATCGCTAGATGACATATTTACGGTTAGAACTAGGGCGGTATCTAATCGCCTTCGAACCTCTAACTTTCGTTCTTGATTGATGAAAACACCTTTGGCAAATGCTTTCGCTGATGTTCGTCTTGCGACGATCCAAGAATTTCACCTCTAACGTCGCAATACGAATGCCCCCCGTTATCCCTATTAATCATTACCTCGGAGTTCTGAAAACCAACAAAATAGAACCGAGATCATATTCTATTATTCCATGCACGAAATATTCAAGCAGCATTTTGAGCCCGCTTTGAGCACTCTAATTTGTTCAAAGTAAAATTGTCGGCCCACCTCGACACTCACTGAAGAGCACCGCGATAGGATTTTGATATTGAACCGGCGTATTACCGCCGGCTCACCGACGATATGCTCCGCAAACGTGTCAGTATCACCGCGGATGCGGTGCACCGACAGCGCGGCGCACAAATGCAACTACGAGCTTTTTAACCGCAACAATTTTAGTATACGCTATTGGAGCTGGAATTACCGCGGCTGCTGGCACCAGACTTGCCCTCCAATTGTTCCTCGTTAAAATATTTAAAGTGTACTCATTCCGATTACGAGGCCTCGTAAGAGTCCCGTATCGTTATTTTTCGTCACTACCTCCCCGTGCCGGGAGTGGGTAATTTGCGCGCCTGCTGCCTTCCTTGGATGTGGTAGCCGTTTCTCAGGCTCCCTCTCCGGAATCGAACCCTGATTCCCCGTTACCCGTGACAACCATGGTAGTCGCAGAAACTACCATCGAAAGTTGATAAGGCAGACATTTGAAAGATGCGTCGCCGGTACTGGACCATGCGATCGGCAAAAGTTATCCAGATTCATCAAAAGTAACGACTTCAGACGCGAGGCCCTCCGTCGATTGGTTTTGATCTAATAAAAGCACTCATCCCATCACTGGTCAGAGTTCTGATTGCATGTATTAGCTCTAGAATTACCACAGTTATCCAAGTAACTGAGTAAGATCTAAGGAACCAAAACTGATATATTGAGCCATTCGCGGTATCGCCTTAATACGGCTTGCACTGAGACATGCATGGCTTAATCTTTGAGACAAGCATATAACTACTGGCAGGATCAACCAGGGAGCTATCATAGTTGATATACGCGCACACATGTGTGTTGTGTAGTTACACACGCGACACACGCGCGCACATATAACAAAACCCCGCGCGTCAACCTTTCGGTCGTCGCTAACGGGCGAGCTCGTGAAGAGTCGTTTTTTGGTCGCGAACGCGCTAGCATTTAAACGGTTATATCTCAAACGCGTCAAAAGCACCGTGCGTAAGCATTTTCAGGGTTATTCACAGTCAAGTGAATCACCCCAATTGTGAACGTTCGTACCGAGACGTGTTTCACATTATAAAAGTAATGTTTAACACTTTCGTGTACATTTTCGATTCCGCCCGGAATCTATAGAGTACCTCGCACAAAAGTTTGTGGTAAATTGTTTTAAAGGACCGTTCGATTGTATTACACACACGGACACGTACATAAGTAACGATCCGTCGATCCACACCGTTTAACGGACATGTGTTGGTATTATAATAAAAAACTGTATGAACAACGCACACACCAGCAGCACACACGACGCTCACTACAATTCTTCAAAAACACCAAACACTTTGAAAACTCTCGCACGACGATATAAGCGCGTGCGCCGCGCGCGCGCCCGATGCCTTTGACTCTGATAAACGAATCTCATCGTCAAACGCCTCGCCGCCGCGCGCCGCGCGCCGTCTCGTCGCACTACACTTATGCGACGTTCCAACGCCTAACCCTACGGCGCGCAGCGCGCCGCGGCGCGTCGCCATTCGCAGGGTTAATCAGAGTAAAAGGAAAAAAAAAAAAAATTTTTTTTTGAAGTTTGGCAAATTTTTCGGTTGAAATTGGCGAGCGGGTGAGGGTTAATCGAGCAGGGTCCCGAGGGAGAGGGGCAGGGGAAGAGGGGGGATGAGGAGGGAGTGGGGGCTTGTATTGGAACGGTTTTAGAATGTTACGGGGTTGATGTGTTTTTAAGGAGCGATCCGTCGTACAGGGGGTTGAGCTGGATTTTGACGGGATTTCGGGATTAGAGTTATGTAATTATATTTTTTTTTCTGCTCACATCGTTACAATCTATTCAGTACTTCGTACATACAGGCGGTGTACGGGGCAAGGATGGGGTGGAGGCGGGGGTTGCAGGGGTGCAGGGGGTGACGGGGAGGGGGCAGCGGTTGACGTCATTTGATATTATGACGTATCAAATGATAAGTATGAATATATTATTACGTGTGAACAAATATCACCCCAATTCCAATGGGGAAAAAAAAAGAAATGTACATTATACACATACTTACCTACCTACAGTGAACGTGTCAAATCGCAAGAAAAAAAGCAAAAAAAAAAAAAATTGCTGACAACGTAAGAGGCGGCCAAGTATTTGCAACTAATATTAGAACGATTAAATATTTTGGCGACAATTACATCCTCGAACGATCAAAAAAAAAAGTGTTAAGGTAGCGAATAAATTACACAAGTCAGTTAAAAATTGTTTAGGTTTAGGTTAGGTTCGATTAGGTTACATTTAGTGAGGTTAGGTTTAAGGTTAGGTTAGGTTAGGTTAGGTTAGGTTAGGTTAGGTTACGTTACGTTAGGTTACGTTAGGTTAGGTTAGGTTAGCTTAGCTTTGAGGTTAGGTTAGGTTAGGTTAGGTTAGGTTAGGTTAGGTTAGGTTAGGTTAGGTTAGGTTAGGTTAGGTTAGGTTAGGTTAGGTTAGGTTTGGTTAGGTTAGGTTAGGTTAGGTTAGGTTAGGTTAGGTTAGAGGTTAGGTCAGGTTAGGTTAGGTCAGGTTAGGTTAGGTTAGGTTAGGTTAGGTTAGGTTAGGTTAGGTTTGGTTAGGTTAGGTTAGGTTAGGTTAGGTTAGGTTAGGTTGGGTTAGTAAACAAGTTCATATATTATTTATTTTTCATACAAAAACCATTCCAAATAGAATCTGATGCCCATTTTCAATTTCTTATCCATCAAATTCAGTTACCAAAAGTAAAACTGAATTTATGGGCAAAAAACAAGTTTTCATAAATTTTCGTTTGGCAGAAGAAAATAATAAACATTTGTGAAAACAGCTTTCCAGTTAGCAAATTCGTTTTAGCATAACATACTCTTATAAGCTAAGTTGACGGAGCCCTGCTTCGCAGGGCTCCTATTTTTGGGTGCAGGGTCACAAGGGAACCTAACATAACCTAATAAGTTGCTTAGTATAAATTTGATCTAACAACAAATATAAAAAAAAGTTGACACAGTAAAACATACATGAAATATAATTAAAAATGTACCTATGTTTGGAGTCACCGGTGGGTCAGTCGGCGTTCAAAGGGTTAACCCAAAATAAAAACATTATACGTATTTAGCAATTTTTAAGCAATAAGCGCGCATGCAGGAGTGTTACATTTGGCGTATTATTTATTTATTTTAAAACTTCATATACACAATGCGTATACAAGGTGGACTTAATGCCTTAGGCATTTTCCGCCAGTCTACCTTAGGGTAGTGCAGAGATTAAAGGTAGGTGTATTATATATAATATATAATATTTTTATGAATGATTAAACGTCAATGTCAACATACATTGACAGAACACACTTCACACGGTAGGTATATAGGTACAGGTCTACCTACCTGTTTACGTTCACTTACTGTGTCTGGGGTACTTGGATGGTTCACTATCCACGGCCCACCCCAGCCCACTATTAGTACTATGACTGTGTAGTGTAGTGCTTGTTGCTTGTTGTACACTTAGCTTGCGGTGCGGTGGTGCGGTGGTGCGGTGGTGCGGTGGTGCGGTGCCGCGACGCGCGCATCGCGCACGTTGGTGTGGTCGTGTAGTGTAGTGTTGTGTCGTCCTGTGGTGTGTTGGTGTGTATATGTGTATGTACCGACACCAGACGCACAAGCAGATGCAGCCCATACTAACTAGCTACAGAATAGCAACAGTACAAGCTTATACAA
>CALYKY020000258.1:0-23694 GCA_944739405.2 Euclidia mi
GCACGAGCAAAACAAATAGGTAGGTCCGTAACAAACAAAATAAATTGAATATGACTCTTGACATTTACTTAAAAGTCAAAAAAGTGTTGCCAATTTACAGTTTTTAAATGATATTGACTAATCTATATGGATTTCGGACAAAGGTTATGTATATATTTGGTTCAAAATCGAACCTATTTGTAGTTAATCGCATATATACCTTAAAATACACACATTTCAAATGTTTAAGGACCAATTAGAGATTTGCTATTAACTCAAATCATTTTGAGTTAATGATGTTTGAGAGAAAATATAAAATCGACAAAGAAGAAGTGATAATCGATTTAATATTATGATTTTTTTTACTGGCAATTTCTGATCTATTACGTGTTGGCTATTTAGACGTTAAACACATCTTTTTAAACCTATTCATTGAATAAGTTTCTCGGCACACCTTTAGTAATGCCTATAAATTAAGTTATAAATAAAAAGGATTATTCAACAACTAATTGAAACTTTATTGTGCTGTTCATGAGTTCCAAACTGGGCCAGAAATGGGCATTGTTCTTTATAAAATGTTGTTTGCAAGTATCTGTGGGTGGGTTTAAATTTTAATACACACATGGCCCGAATACATCTCTTTTGTGCTTTAAAGACACTTTCGTTATCAGTGGCATTGCCCCAAAACATTAAGCCATATCTAAGTGTCGAGCCAACATAAGCATGATAGGCTGAGAGGAGCACTTTCTGATTAACTTAACCTTGCGAAGTATATACAGAGCATACGAATATCGACTTAGTTTTGTACATACATGTTCAATGTGTGTCTTCCAGGTCATATTTGAATCAATGTATAGCCCTAGCTTTATTTTTTTCTATGTCAGTTTGTTTATATTTAATATTTAGTGTATTTAGTTTAGAATGTTTATTTGTAGAGGTAATAGGGTTGTTTCCAACTAGTCAAAACAAGCACTTTTAATGAAATGTAAAAAAGGATCTTTGCTACGGCTGTTGTATGAAATAAGCCCTAATGACGTCATCGTTTTTTGCTGTCAAGTAGAATACTTATTATCAAAAAAATTACGATAAAAAATGTTAAATAAAGTTTTAACATTAATTGATGAATAAAACAACTATTATTTTCACATGTTTCACTAGATAAAAATACTTATATAAATTATTTCACTTCCCTATCATAAGAAAACTTCCCTATTATATGTGTTTTAGCTAAATTAATGTTAAGATCATTTGCAGTTAGCCAGTCAACTATGCATCCTAAAGTAGCATTTATTTCATCTACTAACATATACAGAGTAAACTGGTGTGTTCTGAAATAATCTGTAACAGAATATATCTAGACTTTTTCACTCATTGGTTCAGATTTCTTCTCTCTTCTCTGTCTATATTTCTTTATTATTTACATCATTATGTAAGAGTGTAAGTAGCTTGAAACACGACTTCAGCAAGTAAAACAATATAATAATAATAACATTAACTCCTCTAGGGCAGTTGTTATCTCACCATGAGACTAACGCAATCTCAGAGGGCAGAGTAACAGTTTTCAAATACCATCATCATCGTCTTGTGATATAAACAAAAAATGTATAACAAGATGATAAAAAGGCTTACAAACCGCAGGGCAGCTTTGTGGCGAGCTGAATGTTTGTGGCGACACTGCGGTCCCGAAAGCTTCAGTAAGTCGGTCAGGGCCACGTCTCCGGCTTGTCTTTATTGGCTGGTAGGAGTGGATGTCCAAGAGCGCCCGCAGGACTCTCAACTCTGGCTTGCCTTGGTCGGCCGGCCAGAGGGAAGCCGCAAGAGCTACTAGTTCTGGGGTGGAAGTGTCATTCTCAAGGGTGTAACTACGGGAAACCCGCTCCGGTTCTTCATTGTCACGAAACCCGCGATGGCGAAACCGGTGCCGCACCGCTCGACACCCCTAGCCACTCGCACCGTCGTTGCCCTCTGGCTGCTGCTTATGGCAGACTTTGCTTGCCTTGGCGGCTATTAAGAGAGTTCCAGTGAGTTGAAGAGTCACCACCTGCCTCGCAGATGGATGCTATTAGAGTATCAGGCAGGTGAAGTTTGAATCTATAGTATTTATTACCGGTCCATCAAACAACCATTCTCATAAACCAATTATATTAGATTCCATTTTAAGCAATAGTTATACATTTGCTGCGGCTAATCAATAGCTGTACTTAATAGTACAGTTGTGGAGGCTCCGCTGCACGTGTGCCATCATATTTTAGATAAAAAATCTCTACGGGCCTCTGCGCGTTGGACCCATGTCCCCATGTAAGCCTCCTGAAGGACCGGTTATCCTTCTAACGTCATTGTAAGAAGAATAGCCGTGAAAAAGAGAGACATTATAATAATAATATTCTACCACATTCACACAACACCATCTAGTCCCAAACTAGATGGTGTTGGTTAGACGAGGCCACGTGCTCAGACACGATAGATAGGGGCTGCTACAATTGATAATTATGGGCAAGGTGGAGGGGAAGAGACGCGCTGGACGCAGGGGGAAGTCGTGATTGCGGAACATTCGGGAGTGGACCGGCACTGCCTCCGTAGAGCAGCTGTTCCAGTTGGCTATGGACAGGAAGGAGTACAAAAGCTGACGGCCAACCTTTAGAAATGGAGAGGCACCAGAAGAGGAAGTCCCAAACTAAGCAGAAGCTTGTACTATGGGTACTAGATAATGGATAAACATATATATATACTTTTTTTGTAAATACATACATATTATACATAGAAACACCCAGACCAAGACAAACATCCATGTTCATGCACACAAATGTTTGACTTGAGCGGGAATCGAACCCGCGACCTTCTGCGTAGCAGTCGCTTACACTCCCGCGGCACCAACCGGTCGTGTATTATATTAAATATAGAATTGAATATTGTAAGCTTTGATACTTGTCCAGATAGAGAGTTCGAACGTCAAAAGTGTTAAAAAGATTTGCGGTGTAAAGTTCGTTCCGCGCTGTCAGTGGCAAATCTATCAAAGTGGCGTGCTTAGACTATATATACGTGGCGTAACTACGTGATCTGTACTATGAAAAATATGATGAGTTGTGCTACTACCGTGTGTAGGAATTACAAAGGACGATTGAAAACAACTAAATTAATTACCTATCATCGGTTAGTACATTTTAAATAACTATAAACTAAATAAACAATTAAATTGTTTAAATATGACCCAACTTGACACAATGTAACCGGTGTTGCCTGATATTGGTTTGAAAATTTTCCGTGTTAGCTAATTTTTGTACAAATATTTTTTGATGATTTGACTATATATATTACTCTTAAATTATATTTACTTTTGAGTTTCTTAGGGCGATGGATACGAAATATAAAAATAATGTCAATTTTGAAATGCATGGTAGCAAATATCGTTAACTTTATAATCTCATTACATTTTATCTTTTGATATAAGAATCAAAGTTGGAATTATTGCATACCCACATTATACAATAAAAAACCTAACAATATTAATCATCATCATCGTCATAGCGTTAACCCAGTTACTACCTAACGTACCGAATACGCCATGCCAACCATGATTTACACGCCATGGAGCTCGGGGTCAGCTTTTTTTTTTTAGTGTGTGTGTGGACTAGTTGTTGGCCGCTGATGGCCTTGACAACTTTACGCGGACTATGGGTGAGCGCAGAAGGCTCCCAACCCGTCAAAGTATACTAGACAGCGTTTTGACTCCCCAAGTGTGGACTACCACGGACCTCGGCTTGGGGCGCTGCCGGCAATCCGTCCCGCGGTATTAACGTTAGCGCGTCGCGTATTCCGGCCTCGTCGGCGAGTACGGAACCGCGGTCGAAGTTGTATGGCTTCGCGAGCTGTGTGTGCTCTGATTTGAGCAAGTGTAGTGTCATCGTCAGGTTCGTCTAATACGTGCCTAGGTCTCCTAATCTTAGAAATCCTAGATGGTGTATAGTTTAACGCCGCAACCAATAGAGGGTTGGGGTGTGTCGAAGCAGAGTCAAAGTAGCTACGGGAGCACTGTTTCATGAATTGCCTGATGGTCGGCAGTTGTAAGTCTACATGTAACTCCTCGTTACGTACGTACCACGGTGCGCCCGTAGCTCGCCGCATGAACTTATTCTAAAGTGTTTGTAGCCTATGGATCCTGTGTGGCCTAGTGTGTGCGAATACTACACTAGCGTATGTCATTATAGGCCTAATACACGATGTGTATAACCTAATCTTGTTCCTAAGCGATAGTTTAGATCTAGCGTTGACTAAGCTATGTAAGCGCCCAAGCACAAAGGAGGCTCTATTGCGAGCCTTCGTAATGTGTGAGCGGAAAGATAGTCGATCATCAAGAATCACACCTAGATATTTGGCTTCCCTAGTCCATGGAATAGGGGACCCAAACATCCTTATTTGTGGGGTCGCCGCACCCGGAGGGTACAGGTGAGGAGCTCTCCGGTGGAAAAGCACCGCCTGACTCTTCTCGGGATTGACCTCTATCCGCCATCTCCGGAACCACGCGCCTAGGGCGTTGGCTGCGGATTGGAGCTTCCTACTGACTGCGCCAGGGCCATACATACAAGTAGACGGTGTGGCAATGGGCTCTCCAGTATCGCCTGTTGTTGCTGACATCTTCATGGAGGACTTCGAGGCGCGAGCCTTGCAGACTGCCACCATCACACCGAGGTCCTACAAGCGGTATGTAGATGACACTTTTACAATTTTACCAACAGATAGTGTTAATGTATTCCTAGACCATCTTAATTCTATTCACAACCAGATAAAATTTACAATGGAATTAGAGGCAAACAATTCTTTAGCTTTCTTAGATGTACTTGTTATTAGGAACAAAAACAACTCTTTGAGCCACACTGTGTATAGGAAAAAGACACATACAAATAGGTACTTAAACGGTGAATCTCACCACCATCCTAAACAGTTAGCTACCGTAGGAATGTCTTTGTTTCAGAGAGCCTGGGGGATCTGTGACAAGAAACACCTGGACGCCGAGCTTCAACATGTCAAGCAAGTTCTGCAAGACAACAAGCTCCAACCGCCGCGCGAACGTCACAGATCCCCGAAGAACAAGCCAGCCACAGTAGAGAGACAACCTGCTGTCCTCCCATACATCAAGGGCGTGACCGACAAGATTGGCTACATCTTGAAGCGAGCTTCAATCAAAACTTTCTACAAGCCGCCAACGAAGATAAGCCAATTATTACCATCTGTCAAGAGTCAGTTACCCTTACAAGAGGCCGGGGTTTACAAGATAGACTGTGAGTGTGGGCTCTCATACATTGGACAAACCAAGAGAAGCATAGGCATTCGACTAAAGGAACATATAGCTGACATTAAACACAAACGCTCGACGAAGTCTGCTGTGTGTGAACATGTAGAACAAGCAACCAACCATTACCTGCGATTTGATAAACCACAGATACTCGCAAAAGAACACCGCTTTATTCCAAGAATGATACGAGAAGCTATTGAAATTAAAAAACATCCTAATTTCAATAGGGAAGATGGTTGGAATGTTCCTCCAGCTTGGGACCCTGTCATCAGGCTAATGAAACCCAAGAAGGACAAAGTCACCAGAAGACATCAAGACACAGTGAGCACATTCTGCGTAGATAGTAACACCAATAGTTGAAAAATGTTCGGGTACTTTGAGATAACTTTTAAATTCAAGACAAAGACAAATACCACCTCAATCTGCCGTGAACATGAATCCTGTAAAGAATTCGAAACGTCGGCTAGTAATAAAAATGTAGTTTCTAGATCATTCGGTTTAAATGTAAAAACAAGTGAAACCAATATAACGCGATAAAATCCGTAAACTGTAGTTTAATTTCAACGAGTAGTATGCTTTATTTATTTTCAAACTCTTTAGTTTATTTTTAAAAGTCATACAATTCTTTGCGTCTTTCACATCTTTAGGTATAAATATATCAATACATTTCATGGCCTATACAAAAAGCACTCTTGTCAAACAGTGCTTTTCTATGACTAATGGTACGAAGTGTATCTACATGTCAAGCACTTTTTAAAGTTTCATATTTGTGAATATTAGCTGTAATATCTAATGCAACTTCTTGTATATATAGAGATGGTAATGTCAAAAGTCTTAAAGAACAATGCCCACTTTTCTTAGAGACGCCGGCCCAGATGTGGACAGTCAAATATCGTAGTAGTTGTTATTGCATTCGATAAAAGAGTTTTAAACTAGAATTTTGAGATTGATTCCAGTCCGTCACATTCTTAGTTTTATTACAAGAAATACTTTTATGTGCTCACAAAACATTAGGTGTGTACCCACTTTTATTAGGATAGTTAAAGTATTTTGTAGTTTTGAGTATAAAGGAATGAGTTAATCCGGTGCGCCAAAGTTCACCTAAATTTTCAACTCCGATAATTGGAAATCCGAAAATGTTCTTCCTAACACTTTTCATCCTAACAATCACAATTCCTAACTACTCTGTCTCTAATGTTCATAACTCCGAAGCATTGAACTTCATAATGTCAGTAGCAATATACTTTTATTTGTTTTCCTATATTTCACATACATCTATTATACTTTTATTTGTTTTCCTATATTTTGTCAACATAACCATCTTTTACACTATCAAAGTCATACTTATCTTTTTTGTTTAGATTCATTTTTATTAATAATAATCAGGATTATATACATTAATTTTGCGTAACTTTATTTTAACATTAAATGTATAAAATATAAAAATAATAAGTAGTACCATGGTACAAATACACAATAGTACAATGGTCAAGTTCCAGAAACGAATCGATCGTATTAATAATTATTGGTTTAGGTTAGGTTAGAACTGTGACCACAACGCACGAGCCGAGCGAGCGAAGCGAGCGTGCCGCGGCAGCGGCCGGCGAAGTGCCAAAACCGAGTCAGTCCTATAGTTATTGGTTTAGGTACGGTTAAAACTGCGGCATAAACTCCCAGGCCACAAACATAACCGTAAATGAATCGTGTTTTATGAATTTCAGTTGGAGTGTAGCCTTCGGGGTAGCTACGGCGCGAGGACTTAGAAAATTTAGCCGAATCAGTGTTGTTTTTGCAAATCGTTTATTTTCTCGATTCTATCATATAAAACACCTAAATATAAGGCTAAAAGTCTTGTTAAAGTTGTGTCTTAGTAAAAGTGCCATATATTTTTTATTACAATTGGTAAATGTTTATTTCTGAGTATGAGTGAAAATATTATGTTTAGGGATAAAAGCGTTATGATAAAAAACAGTAGGAGTTTAAATATATTTACATTATTGATATTATTCATTACAATTTTCGGAAACATGAGTGTTATGAACATCGCCGGTTGCACTACAAATAGTATGAATGAAAACTTTAGGATGAAAAATTTTAGGAAGAGTGATCATTCGGATTACAAATCGTTAGGAAGAACAATTTCGGGTAAAGAAGTTTAGGTGAGCCAATATGGACCCAAGTTAATCATTTGGTAAAGGTAGAAATCCGAAAGAAAAGCCAGAAGTCGTAAAAGATCCAAAAACATAAAAAAGCATTCACAATGCGCACGAGCAAAACAAATAGGTAGGTCCGTAACAAACAAAATAAATTGAATATGACTCTTGACATTTACTTAAAAGTCAAAAAAGTGTTGCCATTTTACAGTTTTTAAATGATATTGACTAATCTATATGGATTTCGGACAAAGGTTATGTATATATTTGGTTCAAAATCGAACCTATTTGTAGTTAATCGCATATATACCTTAAAATACACACATTTCAAATGTTTAAGGACCAATTAGAGATTTGCTATTAACTCAAATCATTTTGAGTTAATGATGTTTGAGAGAAAATATAAAATCGACAAAGAAGAAGTGATAATCGATTTAATATTATGATTTTTTTACTGGCAATTTCTGATCTATTACGTGTTGGCTATTTAGACGTTAACACATCTTTTTAAACCTATTCATTGAATAAGTTTCTCGGCACACCTTTAGTAATGCCTATAAATTAAGTTATAAATAAAAAGGATTATTCAACAACTAATTGAAACTTTATTGTGCTGTTCATGAGTTCCAAACTGGGCCAGAAATGGGCATTGTTCTTTATAAAATGTTGTTTGCAAGTATCTGTGGGTGGGTTTAAATTTTAATACACACATGGCCCGAATACATCTCTTTTGTGCTTTAAAGACACTTTCGTTATCAGTGGCATTGCCCCAAAACATTAAGCCATATCTAAGTGTCGAGCCAACATAAGCATGATAGGCTGAGAGGAGCACTTTCTGATTAACTTAACCTTGCGAAGTATATACAGAGCATACGAATATCGACTTAGTTTTGTACATACATGTTCAATGTGTGTCTTCCAGGTCATATTTGAATCAATGTATAGCCCTAGCTTTATTTTTTTCTATGTCAGTTTGTTTATATTTAATATTTAGTGTATTTAGTTTAGAATGTTTATTTGTAGAGGTAATAGGGTTGTTTCCAACTAGTCAAAACAAGCACTTTTAATGAAATGTAAAAAAGGATCTTTGCTACGGCTGTTGTATGAAATAAGCCCTAATGACGTCATCGTTTTTTGCTGTCAAGTAGAATACTTATTATCAAAAAAATTACGATAAAAAATGTTAAATAAAGTTTTAACATTAATTGATGAATAAAACAACTATTATTTTCACATGTTTCACTAGATAAAAATACTTATATAAATTATTTCACTTCCCTATCATAAGAAAACTTCCCTATTATATGTGTTTTAGCTAAATTAATGTTAAGATCATTTGCAGTTAGCCAGTCAACTATGCATCCTAAAGTAGCATTTATTTCATCTACTAACATATACAGAGTAAACTGGTGTGTTCTGAAATAATCTGTAACAGAATATATCTAGACTTTTTCACTCATTGGTTCAGATTCTTCTCTCTTCTCTGTCTATATTTCTTTATTATTTACATCATTATGTAAGAGTGTAAGTAGCTTGAAACACGACTTCAGCAAGTAAAACAATATAATAATAATAACATTAACTCCTCTAGGGCAGTTGTTATCTCACCATGAGACTAACGCAATCTCAGAGGGCAGAGTAACAGTTTTCAAATACCATCATCATCGTCTTGTGATATAAACAAAAAATGTATAACAAGATGATAAAAAGGCTTACAAACCGCAGGGCAGCTTTGTGGCGAGCTGAATGTTTGTGGCGACACTGCGGTCCCGAAAGCTTCAGTAAGTCGGTCAGGGCCACGTCTCCGGCTTGTCTTTATTGGCTGGTAGGAGTGGATGTCCAAGAGCGCCCGCAGGACTCTCAACTCTGGCTTGCCTTGGTCGGCCGGCCAGAGGGAAGCCGCAAGAGCTACTAGTTCTGGGGTGGAAGTGTCATTCTCAAGGGTGTAACTACGGGAAACCCGCTCCGGTTCTTCATTGTCACGAAACCCGCGATGGCGAAACCGGTGCCGCACCGCTCGACACCCCTAGCCACTCGCACCGTCGTTGCCCTCTGGCTGCTGCTTATGGCAGACTTTGCTTGCCTTGGCGGCTATTAAGAGAGTTCCAGTGAGTTGAAGAGTCACCACCTGCCTCGCAGATGGATGCTATTAGAGTATCAGGCAGGTGAAGTTTGAATCTATAGTATTTATTACCGGTCCATCAAACAACCATTCTCATAAACCAATTATATTAGATTCCATTTTAAGCAATAGTTATACATTTGCTGCGGCTAATCAATAGCTGTACTTAATAGTACAGTTGTGGAGGCTCCGCTGCACGTGTGCCATCATATTTTAGATAAAAAATCTCTACGGGCCTCTGCGCGTTGGACCCATGTCCCCATGTAAGCCTCCTGAAGGACCGGTTATCCTTCTAACGTCATTGTAAGAAGAATAGCCGTGAAAAAGAGAGACATTATAATAATAATATTCTACCACATTCACACAACACCATCTAGTCCCAAACTAGATGGTGTTGGTTAGACGAGGCCACGTGCTCAGACACGATAGATAGGGGCTGCTACAATTGATAATTATGGGCAAGGTGGAGGGGAAGAGACGCGCTGGACGCAGGGGGAAGTCGTGATTGCGGAACATTCGGGAGTGGACCGGCACTGCCTCCGTAGAGCAGCTGTTCCAGTTGGCTATGGACAGGAAGGAGTACAAAAGCTGACGGCCAACCTTTAGAAATGGAGAGGCACCAGAAGAGGAAGTCCCAAACTAAGCAGAAGCTTGTACTATGGGTACTAGATAATGGATAAACATATATATATACTTTTTTTGTAAATACATACATATTATACATAGAAACACCCAGACCAAGACAAACATCCATGTTCATGCACACAAATGTTTGACTTGAGCGGGAATCGAACCCGCGACCTTCTGCGTAGCAGTCGCTTACACTCCCGCGGCACCAACCGGTCGTGTATTATATTAAATATAGAATTGAATATTGTAAGCTTTGATACTTGTCCAGATAGAGAGTTCGAACGTCAAAAGTGTTAAAAAGATTTGCGGTGTAAAGTTCGTTCCGCGCTGTCAGTGGCAAATCTATCAAAGTGGCGTGCTTAGACTATATATACGTGGCGTAACTACGTGATCTGTACTATGAAAAATATGATGAGTTGTGCTACTACCGTGTGTAGGAATTACAAAGGACGATTGAAAACAACTAAATTAATTACCTATCATCGGTTAGTACATTTTAAATAACTATAAACTAAATAAACAATTAAATTGTTTAAATATGACCCAACTTGACACAATGTAACCGGTGTTGCCTGATATTGGTTTGAAAATTTTCCGTGTTAGCTAATTTTTGTACAAATATTTTTTGATGATTTGACTATATATATTACTCTTAAATTATATTTACTTTTGAGTTTCTTAGGGCGATGGATACGAAATATAAAAATAATGTCAATTTTGAAATGCATGGTAGCAAATATCGTTAACTTTATAATCTCATTACATTTTATCTTTTGATATAAGAATCAAAGTTGGAATTATTGCATACCCACATTATACAATAAAAAACCTAACAATATTAATCATCATCATCGTCATAGCGTTAACCCAGTTACTACCTAACGTACCGAATACGCCATGCCAACCATGATTTACACGCCATGGAGCTCGGGGTCAGCTTTTTTTTTTTAGTGTGTGTGTGGACTAGTTGTTGGCCGCTGATGGCCTTGACAACTTTACGCGGACTATGGGTGAGCGCAGAAGGCTCCCAACCCGTCAAAGTATACTAGACAGCGTTTTGACTCCCCAAGTGTGGACTACCACGGACCTCGGCTTGGGGCGCTGCCGGCAATCCGTCCCGCGGTATTAACGTTAGCGCGTCGCGTATTCCGGCCTCGTCGGCGAGTACGGAACCGCGGTCGAAGTTGTATGGCTTCGCGAGCTGTGTGTGCTCTGATTTGAGCAAGTGTAGTGTCATCGTCAGGTTCGTCTAATACGTGCCTAGGTCTCCTAATCTTAGAAATCCTAGATGGTGTATAGTTTAACGCCGCAACCAATAGAGGGTTGGGGTGTGTCGAAGCAGAGTCAAAGTAGCTACGGGAGCACTGTTTCATGAATTGCCTGATGGTCGGCAGTTGTAAGTCTACATGTAACTCCTCGTTACGTACGTACCACGGTGCGCCCGTAGCTCGCCGCATGAACTTATTCTAAAGTGTTTGTAGCCTATGGATCCTGTGTGGCCTAGTGTGTGCGAATACTACACTAGCGTATGTCATTATAGGCCTAATACACGATGTGTATAACCTAATCTTGTTCCTAAGCGATAGTTTAGATCTAGCGTTGACTAAGCTATGTAAGCGCCCAAGCACAAAGGAGGCTCTATTGCGAGCCTTCGTAATGTGTGAGCGGAAAGATAGTCGATCATCAAGAATCACACCTAGATATTTGGCTTCCCTAGTCCATGGAATAGGGGACCCAAACATCCTTATTTGTGGGGTCGCCGCACCCGGAGGGTACAGGTGAGGAGCTCTCCGGTGGAAAAGCACCGCCTGACTCTTCTCGGGATTGACCTCTATCCGCCATCTCCGGAACCACGCGCCTAGGGCGTTGGCTGCGGATTGGAGCTTCCTACTGACTGCGCCAGGGCCATACATACAAGTAGACGGTGTGGCAATGGGCTCTCCAGTATCGCCTGTTGTTGCTGACATCTTCATGGAGGACTTCGAGGCGCGAGCCTTGCAGACTGCCACCATCACACCGAGGTCCTACAAGCGGTATGTAGATGACACTTTTACAATTTTACCAACAGATAGTGTTAATGTATTCCTAGACCATCTTAATTCTATTCACAACCAGATAAAATTTACAATGGAATTAGAGGCAAACAATTCTTTAGCTTTCTTAGATGTACTTGTTATTAGGAACAAAAACAACTCTTTGAGCCACACTGTGTATAGGAAAAAGACACATACAAATAGGTACTTAAACGGTGAATCTCACCACCATCCTAAACAGTTAGCTACCGTAGGAATGTCTTTGTTTCAGAGAGCCTGGGGGATCTGTGACAAGAAACACCTGGACGCCGAGCTTCAACATGTCAAGCAAGTTCTGCAAGACAACAAGCTCCAACCGCCGCGCGAACGTCACAGATCCCCGAAGAACAAGCCAGCCACAGTAGAGAGACAACCTGCTGTCCTCCCATACATCAAGGGCGTGACCGACAAGATTGGCTACATCTTGAAGCGAGCTTCAATCAAAACTTTCTACAAGCCGCCAACGAAGATAAGCCAATTATTACCATCTGTCAAGAGTCAGTTACCCTTACAAGAGGCCGGGGTTTACAAGATAGACTGTGAGTGTGGGCTCTCATACATTGGACAAACCAAGAGAAGCATAGGCATTCGACTAAAGGAACATATAGCTGACATTAAACACAAACGCTCGACGAAGTCTGCTGTGTGTGAACATGTAGAACAAGCAACCAACCATTACCTGCGATTTGATAAACCACAGATACTCGCAAAAGAACACCGCTTTATTCCAAGAATGATACGAGAAGCTATTGAAATTAAAAAACATCCTAATTTCAATAGGGAAGATGGTTGGAATGTTCCTCCAGCTTGGGACCCTGTCATCAGGCTAATGAAACCCAAGAAGGACAAAGTCACCAGAAGACATCAAGACACAGTGAGCACATTCTGCGTAGATAGTAACACCAATAGTTGAAAAATGTTCGGGTACTTTGAGATAACTTTTAAATTCAAGACAAAGACAAATACCACCTCAGTCTGCCGTGAACATGAATCCTGTAAAGAATTCGAAACGTCGGCTAGTAATAAAAATGTAGTTTCTAGATCATTCGGTTTAAATGTAAAAACAAGTGAAACCAATATAACGCGATAAAATCCGTAAACTGTAGTTTAATTTCAACGAGTAGTATGCTTTATTTATTTTCAAACTCTTTAGTTTATTTTTAAAAGTCATACAATTCTTTGCGTCTTTCACATCTTTAGGTATAAATATATCAATACATTTCATGGCCTATACAAAAAGCACTCTTGTCAAACAGTGCTTTTCTATGACTAATGGTACGAAGTGTATCTACATGTCAAGCACTTTTTAAAGTTTCATATTTGTGAATATTAGCTGTAATATCTAATGCAACTTCTTGTATATATAGAGATGGTAATGTCAAAAGTCTTAAAGAACAATGCCCACTTTTCTTAGAGACGCCGGCCCAGATGTGGACAGTCAAATATCGTAGTAGTTGTTATTGCATTCGATAAAAGAGTTTTAAACTAGAATTTTGAGATTGATTCCAGTCCGTCACATTCTTAGTTTTATTACAAGAAATACTTTTATATGCTCACAAAACATTAGGTGTGTACCCACTTTTATTAGGATAGTTAAAGTATTTTGTAGTTTTGAGTATAAAGGAATGAGTTAATCCGGTGCGCCAAAGTTCACCTAAATTTTCAACTCCGATAATTGGAAATCCGAAAATGTTCTTCCTAACACTTTTCATCCTAACAATCACAATTCCTAACTACTCTGTCTCTAATGTTCATAACTCCGAAGCATTGAACTTCATAATGTCAGTAGCAATATACTTTTATTTGTTTTCCTATATTTCACATACATCTATTATACTTTTATTTGTTTTCCTATATTTTGTCAACATAACCATCTTTTACACTATCAAAGTCATACTTATCTTTTTTGTTTAGATTCATTTTTATTAATAATAATCAGGATTATATACATTAATTTTGCGTAACTTTATTTTAACATTAAATGTATAAAATATAAAAATAATAAGTAGTACCATGGTACAAATACACAATAGTACAATGGTCAAGTTCCAGAAACGAATCGATCGTATTAATAATTATTGGTTTAGGTTAGGTTAGAACTGTGACCACAACGCACGAGCCGAGCGAGCGAAGCGAGCGTGCCGCGGCAGCGGCCGGCGAAGTGCCAAAACCGAGTCAGTCCTATAGTTATTGGTTTAGGTACGGTTAAAACTGCGGCATAAACTCCCAGGCCACAAACATAACCGTAAATGAATCGTGTTTTATGAATTTCAGTTGGAGTGTAGCCTTCGGGGTAGCTACGGCGCGAGGACTTAGAAAATTTAGCCGAATCAGTGTTGTTTTTGCAAATCGTTTATTTTCTCGATTCTATCATATAAAACACCTAAATATAAGGCTAAAAGTCTTGTTAAAGTTGTGTCTTAGTAAAAGTGCCATATATTTTTTATTACAATTGGTAAATGTTTATTTCTGAGTATGAGTGAAAATATTATGTTTAGGGATAAAAGCGTTATGATAAAAAACAGTAGGAGTTTAAATATATTTACATTATTGATATTATTCATTACAATTTTCGGAAACATGAGTGTTATGAACATCGCCGGTTGCACTACAAATAGTATGAATGAAAACTTTAGGATGAAAAATTTTAGGAAGAGTGATCATTCGGATTACAAATCGTTAGGAAGAACAATTTCGGGTAAAGAAGTTTAGGTGAGCCAATATGGACCCAAGTTAATCATTTGGTAAAGGTAGAAATCCGAAAGAAAAGCCAGAAGTCGTAAAAGATCCAAAAACATAAAAAAGCATTCACAATGCGCACGAGCAAAACAAATAGGTAGGTCCGTAACAAACAAAATAAATTGAATATGACTCTTGACATTTACTTAAAAGTCAAAAAAGTGTTGCCATTTTACAGTTTTTAAATGATATTGACTAATCTATATGGATTTCGGACAAAGGTTATGTATATATTTGGTTCAAAATCGAACCTATTTGTAGTTAATCGCATATATACCTTAAAATACACACATTTCAAATGTTTAAGGACCAATTAGAGATTTGCTATTAACTCAAATCATTTTGAGTTAATGATGTTTGAGAGAAAATATAAAATCGACAAAGAAGAAGTGATAATCGATTTAATATTATGATTTTTTTTACTGCAATTTCTGATCTATTACGTGTTGGCTATTTAGACGTTAACACATCTTTTTAAACCTATTCATTGAATAAGTTTCTCGGCACACCTTTAGTAATGCCTATAAATTAAGTTATAAATAAAAAGGATTATTCAACAACTAATTGAAACTTTATTGTGCTGTTCATGAGTTCCAAACTGGGCCAGAAATGGGCATTGTTCTTTATAAAATGTTGTTTGCAAGTATCTGTGGGTGGGTTTAAATTTTAATACACACATGGCCCGAATACATCTCTTTTGTGCTTTAAAGACACTTTCGTTATCAGTGGCATTGCCCCAAAACATTAAGCCATATCTAAGTGTCGAGCCAACATAAGCATGATAGGCTGAGAGGAGCACTTTCTGATTAACTTAACCTTGCGAAGTATATACAGAGCATACGAATATCGACTTAGTTTTGTACATACATGTTCAATGTGTGTCTTCCAGGTCATATTTGAATCAATGTATAGCCCTAGCTTTATTTTTTTCTATGTCAGTTTGTTTATATTTAATATTTAGTGTATTTAGTTTAGAATGTTTATTTGTAGAGGTAATAGGGTTGTTTCCAACTAGTCAAAACAAGCACTTTTAATGAAATGTAAAAAAGGATCTTTGCTACGGCTGTTGTATGAAATAAGCCCTAATGACGTCATCGTTTTTTGCTGTCAAGTAGAATACTTATTATCAAAAAAATTACGATAAAAAATGTTAAATAAAGTTTTAACATTAATTGATGAATAAAACAACTATTATTTTCACATGTTTCACTAGATAAAAATACTTATATAAATTATTTCACTTCCCTATCATAAGAAAACTTCCCTATTATATGTGTTTTAGCTAAATTAATGTTAAGATCATTTGCAGTTAGCCAGTCAACTATGCATCCTAAAGTAGCATTTATTTCATCTACTAACATATACAGAGTAAACTGGTGTGTTCTGAAATAATCTGTAACAGAATATATCTAGACTTTTTCACTCATTGGTTCAGATTCTTCTCTCTTCTCTGTCTATATTTCTTTATTATTTACATCATTATGTAAGAGTGTAAGTAGCTTGAAACACGACTTCAGCAAGTAAAACAATATAATAATAATAACATTAACTCCTCTAGGGCAGTTGTTATCTCACCATGAGACTAACGCAATCTCAGAGGGCAGAGTAACAGTTTTCAAATACCATCATCATCGTCTTGTGATATAAACAAAAAATGTATAACAAGATGATAAAAAGGCTTACAAACCGCAGGGCAGCTTTGTGGCGAGCTGAATGTTTGTGGCGACACTGCGGTCCCGAAAGCTTCAGTAAGTCGGTCAGGGCCACGTCTCCGGCTTGTCTTTATTGGCTGGTAGGAGTGGATGTCCAAGAGCGCCCGCAGGACTCTCAACTCTGGCTTGCCTTGGTCGGCCGGCCAGAGGGAAGCCGCAAGAGCTACTAGTTCTGGGGTGGAAGTGTCATTCTCAAGGGTGTAACTACGGGAAACCCGCTCCGGTTCTTCATTGTCACGAAACCCGCGATGGCGAAACCGGTGCCGCACCGCTCGACACCCCTAGCCACTCGCACCGTCGTTGCCCTCTGGCTGCTGCTTATGGCAGACTTTGCTTGCCTTGGCGGCTATTAAGAGAGTTCCAGTGAGTTGAAGAGTCACCACCTGCCTCGCAGATGGATGCTATTAGAGTATCAGGCAGGTGAAGTTTGAATCTATAGTATTTATTACCGGTCCATCAAACAACCATTCTCATAAACCAATTATATTAGATTCCATTTTAAGCAATAGTTATACATTTGCTGCGGCTAATCAATAGCTGTACTTAATAGTACAGTTGTGGAGGCTCCGCTGCACGTGTGCCATCATATTTTAGATAAAAAATCTCTACGGGCCTCTGCGCGTTGGACCCATGTCCCCATGTAAGCCTCCTGAAGGACCGGTTATCCTTCTAACGTCATTGTAAGAAGAATAGCCGTGAAAAAGAGAGACATTATAATAATAATATTCTACCACATTCACACAACACCATCTAGTCCCAAACTAGATGGTGTTGGTTAGACGAGGCCACGTGCTCAGACACGATAGATAGGGGCTGCTACAATTGATAATTATGGGCAAGGTGGAGGGGAAGAGACGCGCTGGACGCAGGGGGAAGTCGTGATTGCGGAACATTCGGGAGTGGACCGGCACTGCCTCCGTAGAGCAGCTGTTCCAGTTGGCTATGGACAGGAAGGAGTACAAAAGCTGACGGCCAACCTTTAGAAATGGAGAGGCACCAGAAGAGGAAGTCCCAAACTAAGCAGAAGCTTGTACTATGGGTACTAGATAATGGATAAACATATATATATACTTTTTTTGTAAATACATACATATTATACATAGAAACACCCAGACCAAGACAAACATCCATGTTCATGCACACAAATGTTTGACTTGAGCGGGAATCGAACCCGCGACCTTCTGCGTAGCAGTCGCTTACACTCCCGCGGCACCAACCGGTCGTGTATTATATTAAATATAGAATTGAATATTGTAAGCTTTGATACTTGTCCAGATAGAGAGTTCGAACGTCAAAAGTGTTAAAAAGATTTGCGGTGTAAAGTTCGTTCCGCGCTGTCAGTGGCAAATCTATCAAAGTGGCGTGCTTAGACTATATATACGTGGCGTAACTACGTGATCTGTACTATGAAAAATATGATGAGTTGTGCTACTACCGTGTGTAGGAATTACAAAGGACGATTGAAAACAACTAAATTAATTACCTATCATCGGTTAGTACATTTTAAATAACTATAAACTAAATAAACAATTAAATTGTTTAAATATGACCCAACTTGACACAATGTAACCGGTGTTGCCTGATATTGGTTTGAAAATTTTCCGTGTTAGCTAATTTTTGTACAAATATTTTTTGATGATTTGACTATATATATTACTCTTAAATTATATTTACTTTTGAGTTTCTTAGGGCGATGGATACGAAATATAAAAATAATGTCAATTTTGAAATGCATGGTAGCAAATATCGTTAACTTTATAATCTCATTACATTTTATCTTTTGATATAAGAATCAAAGTTGGAATTATTGCATACCCACATTATACAATAAAAAACCTAACAATATTAATCATCATCATCGTCATAGCGTTAACCCAGTTACTACCTAACGTACCGAATACGCCATGCCAACCATGATTTACACGCCATGGAGCTCGGGGTCAGCTTTTTTTTTTTAGTGTGTGTGTGGACTAGTTGTTGGCCGCTGATGGCCTTGACAACTTTACGCGGACTATGGGTGAGCGCAGAAGGCTCCCAACCCGTCAAAGTATACTAGACAGCGTTTTGACTCCCCAAGTGTGGACTACCACGGACCTCGGCTTGGGGCGCTGCCGGCAATCCGTCCCGCGGTATTAACGTTAGCGCGTCGCGTATTCCGGCCTCGTCGGCGAGTACGGAACCGCGGTCGAAGTTGTATGGCTTCGCGAGCTGTGTGTGCTCTGATTTGAGCAAGTGTAGTGTCATCGTCAGGTTCGTCTAATACGTGCCTAGGTCTCCTAATCTTAGAAATCCTAGATGGTGTATAGTTTAACGCCGCAACCAATAGAGGGTTGGGGTGTGTCGAAGCAGAGTCAAAGTAGCTACGGGAGCACTGTTTCATGAATTGCCTGATGGTCGGCAGTTGTAAGTCTACATGTAACTCCTCGTTACGTACGTACCACGGTGCGCCCGTAGCTCGCCGCATGAACTTATTCTAAAGTGTTTGTAGCCTATGGATCCTGTGTGGCCTAGTGTGTGCGAATACTACACTAGCGTATGTCATTATAGGCCTAATACACGATGTGTATAACCTAATCTTGTTCCTAAGCGATAGTTTAGATCTAGCGTTGACTAAGCTATGTAAGCGCCCAAGCACAAAGGAGGCTCTATTGCGAGCCTTCGTAATGTGTGAGCGGAAAGATAGTCGATCATCAAGAATCACACCTAGATATTTGGCTTCCCTAGTCCATGGAATAGGGGACCCAAACATCCTTATTTGTGGGGTCGCCGCACCCGGAGGGTACAGGTGAGGAGCTCTCCGGTGGAAAAGCACCGCCTGACTCTTCTCGGGATTGACCTCTATCCGCCATCTCCGGAACCACGCGCCTAGGGCGTTGGCTGCGGATTGGAGCTTCCTACTGACTGCGCCAGGGCCTGAGATATAGATGGCTGTGTCGTCTGCAAAAAGTGCTGTCTGCACTAACCGATGCATCGGTATATCAGCGGTAAACAATGAATACAAGAGAGGAGAGAGCACTAACCCCTGAGGGACACCGGCGCGGATGGCGTGACTCGAAGAGAGCGTGCCTTCAACGCTGTACCGAAAGCTTCTATCCGACAGATAGTCTCGTATGATGAGCACGAGCTTGTGAGGCACTCCCATAGTGAAAAGCTTGTAAATCAAGCCGTTGTGCCACACTTTGTTGAAAGCTTTCGCTACGTCGAAGAAAACAACGCCGGTGAATAAATTACGCTGCAACCGCACGTTGATATATGTTCCGTATTTCCGTTTGTGTAAAACTCATAATTCTTTTATAGGACAAAGTTTACGCATCTACAACAAGATACCGATATGTATTTTAGACTTGCCGTTTAGCGCATTTAAGACAACGATTAAAAATAACCTAATGCAAAAGGCTTATTACAATTTAAATGATTACCTTAATGACAAATGCGCTTGGCAATAATCTGTTTTAGTATTCACATAATTATTGGGTAAGTAGGTAGATAATATTAAAATTTTCATGACATGTAATTAAGTATGATTCTATTCCCAATAAAATTATATAAGTAAATGATGTTTTTTGGAATCGCCACCACATCATTAGATGTCTTTCATGTCGTTAGATACTATTTATTTATTATGTTTAATTTTATTGTCTTGTACTCAATCAGTTGGATCGGTGGTTGTAACTTGTATTTCAAAAGGTATCACGTCAATTAAATATGGGTACTACATTTGCATTTCTTCACACGTTTTAACAAATTTATGCTATACTTAATGATCTGGAAAATGGAGGTAATTCGCGTTCATGGTCAGTATACCAACAGATTGTTAATTTTATTACTGCCGGTTCGTATACCGTTGTCGTCATGCTCACTAAAATGTCATTTCTTGTGGTGGCGTCGTGTGTCGGGTCATCCCTGTCCCTCTGATATGGCGAGAGGGATGATGGCTGGCACATGCGTCATACTCGTGAACGGGTGCTACTTACGATGACTGGTCGATGGCGGTCTTATGGGCTGGTATAATTTTTTATTTATATTTAACTTCATCATTTCCATCATGGTTCTGAACATTTGCGCGGATTGCCTGCATTGTTAGGTGCATAATGTAAGTGGATGCTCCTGCTTCACCATGTCTATGTTCAGGAGGCTAACTAAATGAACATCAAAATTTAACTTGATTATGCTTGAGTATCATGTAAAGTAAATATATACAAGTAACATAGAAGGTATAACAGTTGCAGCACCTTACAAAAGTTTAATTGTTATGTATTATTAAAAACCTGGCGATGAAAAAGAGTGACCGTGAGTTTTATTGCCCGTTCTTTCTCATGGTTCTACCTATTGCATTGCGAACGTGGCAGTAAATGTAAATGTAGAAGCATACAGTAATAATGTTTAAATTTGACGTTCATAAGTGTCACTTTGTGATCTAAATGAATAAAGGATTTTGAGTTTGAGTTTGAACGATACGGTGTACCTGTTGTACGCACGAGTGGCGGGTTCGCAACCCAAACTGTTCGTGAGGGACCAAGAGCGATGCATCAGCGTATGCTTTCAGCCTAACATACAAAGTCGCTCGTAAACCTTCCCTAAACCTTTAAGCAGACTGATAGGACGATAACTACTAGGCTCGGACCTAGGCTTGCCGGGTTTGTGGATTCCTATTACCACGGCTTCTTTCCACTGATGTGGAAATATATTGTTGTTAATTGCGGCGTTATATATAGTAGCCAAAATGACTATGAAAGCTAAGGGGAACATTTTAATGACCCTGTTTGCTATGCCGTCCGAGCCGGGAGCTTTACGGGGGTGTAAACCCTTAATGATCGTCCTAACCTCATCGGGGGTGGCTAGGGGTATGTGTTGCTCGTCATCATCGTCTCCTATTACGTCATGTCTGTCTGTCAGGGGACGAGGTGGCGACGTGAGAGAGGCTCGACGCTCCACCTCGCTATCTACCTCTATTAGATGGTCTGTGTCTGACGTGCTCGGCGTACATTGTTGCTCCAGGCTGTCTGCCAGGCATTCTGTCTTGTCCCTGTTCTCGAAAGCCGGTGGATCATTAGGCCTGTTTAGAGGTGGTAAACAGGTCTTGGTGACATCTTTAGAGAGCGAACGAGATAGCTGCCAGAAGGCGAGGTGAGTGGGTTCTAGCTCGCTAAGTGTAGTTTCCCATCGAGAGTTACGCACCTCTTTAATACGCGACTTGACGTCACGCTGTAGAGAGCGCATAGTGAAGCGATTGGACTCAGTCGGGTATCGGTCGTAGGCACGAATCGCTGCGTTCTTACGCCGCAACAAATCACGTACGTCAGCGGGCAGGCTCCATCGACGGTCGCCCGTCTCGGGTACCTGCCGTGAGTAATCGTTAATTAACGATTGCACGTGGCTCGTGAAGCTATCAACCGCTTTTAGTGTGTCATTGACCCCCATTTGATTGGCGTCTAGTGGTATCTGCTCTCTGAGCACTGGCGAGGACGACACGAGTTCTTTCCCGAGTCGTGCCCAGTCAGTGACCAGTTTAGTCGGCCTGTGCCCTGTGTCTATGGGCCCTAGTCTGGGTGCAAAGTCTAACAGGACCGGTCTATGGTCGGAGTCTAACTCGTGTAACACTTCTACCGAACACAAGCGTAAACTTATGTTCTTTAAAAGGGCTAAAAACGTTCTTTAAAACGTATCTCTAGCATGGCGTTGAGATTGCCTTGTGCGCGCCTAAGCTCTGCCGCGATGGCACTAATATCAGCGTTGCTCGCGAGCGCTGCGAATCTAGCGACCAGGCTGAAGTCGTCTTCAACCTGGGGGGAGTTGGGGCTGGCTATGAGTACCGGTACCGTCGCCGGGCGCGGGTTAGTGGTGGGCTGGGCCACCTTTGGCGCGGGCGTAGGTGTTTGGTTTGAAGCGGGCCTAGCTGTTTACGCGAGGGGAGGTGCCGGGCGAGATGGCAATGAAGGGAACGCTAAAGACGTGTTCCATACTGAAGGCTGTGCTGAAGGCTGAGACGGGCCAGAGGGCCGGGCGGGGGCTGGGGCCGGGGCCCTGGGAGGACTTTGCGTGCGGGCGTTTGAGGCGCCTTCGCCGCGGGTCAAGTGGCACGCGGTGCCTTGGGACACCCGCGGTAGTTCGCGGGGTGACCCAGCTGCCCGCACAATACGCATGCGGGAGGGGCCTCGCAAAGCGCCTTGTCCCTGGGGCGCTTGCAGTCGGCGGTTGCGTGGTCCTTTAGGTACTTGACGCACCTAGGCCGCGCGAAACAATTACGCGCCGAGTGCCCATACAGCTGGCATCGGTGGCACTGACTTATTGTGCTGTTGCGCCGGGGAGGCTCGACTTTTATGCCAGACAAGTGGCATATTGAGGTCAGCCTAAAGATGGCTTTCTCGGCCTCTGACTTTTCGAGCACAACGGGAACCATGTCATATGGCTCACGTGTCCTCGCCTTCGTCATACGGTGCACTTCGTGCACGGGCAGTTACTAGTCTAACTAGATATGACAAACTATCAGCTTTTCCACATAGAGACTGCCATCTGACCTGTCGGTTTAGACTAGTATCAATTTATTTGAGAGTAAAGAAAGAAAGAAAAAAGAAAGAAAAGAGACAAGAAAATTTTTATTTTCCCATTTACATGAGACACAGGTACACAAAATATGGTTCACAATTAAAGCAAAATGAATAACAAAATACACAAAAAAAGCAATACAAAAAAAAAAAAAAACGTCTATAGGTAGATAACGTGTCTCATACTAAACAAGGAAATAGGGCCCAGTTCAGCATATGCCTGACAGATATCAGACGCTGGTTTTCAACTAGGCCCTAGTGAGTAGTAACGTCTAAACCAAAACCAGCAAACAATAAAAATAATAATAATTAAACAATCTTTACATACGTATTAAGTTTGAGTTATGATTTTATGAATAAAGTAACGATAAGTAAAAACAAATAGAACAAGTAATACAATAGGATTATGTACTGAGCAAACTGCATAAAACTCTATTATTATTATTAGAACG
>CALYKY020000259.1:0-71323 GCA_944739405.2 Euclidia mi
TTGTAGGAACTGATGTTCTCAATAGGGATGGGGTTACCTACATTCGTACCAAGCACGGGCAACTTCTGTCGCACTCCACTAGTCACGTATTCACGATTAACGCCGTTGAAACTGGTGAACTTGGACTAATAGATACTCCTCTACAAGGCGCCAATTTAAATTCATTGATGAGTGTCATAAATAATTTTAAACCATTCCTCATATCCGGTACCGCAACTACTACAGTAAATACAGGCAAAATGCAAATTAATTTAACTAGCGATGTCCCAGTGGCGTACCATCCTTACCGGTTATCATATCAAGAGAAACTCAAGGTGAGGGAAATAATTAAAGATTTGTTGCACAAAAATATCATACGTGAATCTAAATCTGAATACGCTAGTCCAGTTATTCTAGTCAAAAAGAAGGATGGTGCGGATAGGATGTGTGTGGACTTTCGAGCACTCAATCGCATAACTATTAGGGACAGGTATCCCTTGCCTTTGATAGAGGACCATATTGATCGTCTTGGTTGCTCGAAATTCTTCACAGGACTAGATATGGCCTCAGGGTTCCACCAAATTCCCATCGAGGCCAGTTCCATTCACAAGACAGGTTTCGTAACTCCTGAGGGCCATTATGAATACCTGAAGATGCCATTCGGTTTGTGCAATGCTCCCACCGTTTATCAACGGATTATCAATAATACGCTTCGAAGGTTCATCGAATCTGGCCATGTTCTGGTATACATAGATGACGTACTTATTATGAGCATGACCATCGATGAAGGTATACGATTGTTACAAGAGGTTCTTAAAACGTTAACCGAAGCAGGATTTTCTGTGAATCTTCGGAAATGTTCATTTTTAACCACTGAGGTGGAGTATCTTGGTCGCGTCATTAGTCACGGTCAGGTTAGGCCGAGCTCTCGAAAAATTGAGGCACTAGCAAACGCTCCAGTGCCAAGTAACCTAAAACAGGTTAGACAATTTTTAGGCTTGGCTGGATATTTCCGACGCTACATAAAAAATTATGCTACAAAAACTGCAAGTATCTCTCGTCTTACCAAAAAAGATGTTAAATTTGAATGGGGCATTGAGCAAGAGCAGGTCCGACAAGACCTCATTAAACAGTTAACTAGTGAGCCCATACTTGCAATTTTTGATACCATGCTAGCGACGGAACTCCATACAGACGCCAGTAGTGCAGGGTACGGAGCGATTTTAATGCAGGTCCATAAGGACGGCAGCAAGCGTGTCGTAGCCTACTTTAGCAAGGTCACTCAAGGCGCAGAGAGTAGATACCACTCTTACGAGTTGGAAACACTGGCGGTAGTCAAGGCGTTACAACACTTTAGACACTACTTGATTGGCATCAAATTTAAGATCGTTACAGATTGCAATGCGCTAAAGTCCACTGAACGTAAAAAAGATCTGCTACCCCGCGTTGCTCGCTGGTGGATCTACCTGCAAGATTTCAATTTTACAATTGAGTATAGGAAAGGCGTAATGATGTCTCACGCTGACTACTTAAGCAGGAATCCAACAGTGACGCAAGTTAACCACATAGATAGGCCGTTGAACTGGGCTCAGATAGCTCAGTCCGCCGATAGTGAGACTCAAGAGCTATTGCAAAGGCTCAGAGATGGTCAGTTAGATTCACGTCGCTATGTGTGTAAAAACGATCTCCTGTACTATCGTTACTCTCCGATTGGCGAAGAGTCGAGGCTTTTGTGTTTTATTCCTAAAGGACACAGATTAAGTCTTTTGCGTATATTTCATGACGAGCACGAGCATATAGGAGCGGACAAAACCATTAATCTCATCCTTAAGCATTTTTGGTTTCCCGGCCTTAAGCAGTTTGTTCAAAAATATACATCACACTGTCTGACTTGTATGTCCAAATAGAGAGTTCCTAGAGCTCCTTGTCAACCCATTACTTCTTGGGAAAAACCAGACGAACCTTTCAATACTATCCATGTTGACGTATTGGGCCCCTTGCCAGAGTCGAATGGTTTCAAATTCGTTTTAGTACTTGTGGACGCTTTCACCAAGTATTGTTTACTTTATGCTTTATATCGCCAGGATACAAATGAGCTTAAACGCGTTATGGAAAACGCCATTTCCCTTTTTGGTGTTCCTAAATTGTTAGTTTGTGACCGCGGGCGCATGTTTGAGGCTTCCAGTTTTATCACTTGGGTGACTGAGTTAGGATGTGATGTTCATTATGTAACACCAGAAATGCATCATGCCAACGGCCAAGTAGAAAGATACGTGCGTACCGTGTTGAATTTAATTCGAATTGAAAGCAACAATAAAAATACTACCTGGTCCGAAGCACTTTGTAAAATTCAATTGGTTTTAAATATAACAAAGCAAAAAACCACTCAGTTTTCAGCCTTAAATTTGTTAATCGGGTCTGATGCGACCACTCCTGTAATCCGCGCACTAGTCCGGGACATAGCAATTGAGAGTGCGCAGCCAAATCGGGCAGCATGGCGAGAAATGTGCAGGGAAAGAGCGAAAGGTCTGCTTAGGAGGAATCAAGACAAGCAGGATTCCTATGTAAACCGTCATCGACACCCTCCCAGAACTTTCCAGGTCAACGATTGTGTGTTTGTTATAAAATACTCACAATCCACCGGTAAACTTGACTCCGGTATGAGAGGTCCGTATCGGGTGACCAAAGTGCTACCCAGCGATCGTTACGAGCTCACACTATTGAGCGGAGCTCGTGGAAAAACGACACAGGCGGCGGCTCAGTACATGATACCTTGGAAAGGGGAATGGTGTCCCGAGAGTTGTGCAGCTTTCTTTGAAAGTGAGTATCGTGATGTACCTAACAAACGTTTTATATGTTACAGCTTTTAGCTATACATGAATGTGTGAATGTACGAGGAGAATGAGTGGCTCTCATTGATCCATGAGCAAGGCGGTGCGTGTAAGCAAGTTCCAGCCTTGGCAGACACATTTGGTGATGTGTGGGCGTCATCCGGGCAGACATATCTGTTGATATGTGTGGGCTTCGGCCTGGCAGACATATCTGTTGATATGTGTGGGCTTCGGCCTGGCAGACACGTTTAACGTGTGTGGGCTTCGGCCTGGCAGACATATCTGTTGATATGTGTGGGCTTCGGCCTGGCAGACACGTTTAACGTGTGTGGGCTTCGGCCCGGCAGACATATCTGTTGATATGTATGGGCTTCGGCCCGGCAGACACGTCTCACGTGTATAGGCTCTGTAAATAACGGTAAAAGCATCAAACTTACTATAAGTATGCAGTGAAATGACGGATGTTCGGCTATGTATTACAGTGTGTGAAGCCTGTCAGAGACTAGGAGACAGGCAATTAATGAAAGTATGAATCCATGATAGAGGGCCTTGTATGCGTGAAGTATGAAAGTGTAGGCAACGGGTTGTTAGCCTATTAGACCCTAATCTCATTTTCAAATCTTCAGGTACTGAAGCTGAAAATGATGACGAGGAGATTGCAGGACCTTCACGCTCTCCCGCAAACCATGCACCTGCCATCGAAGATGCTGTCGATACAGTGCCCGAGGACGGTGCACTATCAGGAGAGGCCGTGTTAGGATAATTTGAACTGACTCAACTGTTTTTAGTGACGTCATCTCACGATAAGTATAAAAGCAGCGCTCGTTCAGTGCGCCGGTCATTTGTCGGTTGGCTTTCGAGCGAGAAGGTTGTCGTGAGGTGTTCGGCGCTATTTGCAGTAAGTCATTTTTGTACTTTGTGTACCTACGTGATTATTTAGTGTAAAAGTGTGATTATTTCGTGTACTTAATGGCTGTTTGCTTTTTGAATTTGCTTTGAGGTTATGTTGTTAAAAAGTAATCTAAAATATAGAAGTAAATGATTTTCAGTGTATTGTAATCTTTTTTTTTTAAATCAATCTACCTTCTGGTTCTAATATAATATTTTTTATTATTATATTTTTTTTCTTTATTGTTTCTCTCTCACATAGTTACAAAATACATAATTGCACAATATAAGCTTATTCTGTATATGCCACTATGTGAGAGACTGGTATCTGTACTAGGAGACCTGTATGACAGATTACCAGCCTCTCCAAGCACTGTGTGTTTGTGTACGTGTGTGCGTGCGTGTGTGTGTGTGTGTGTGTGTGTGTGTGTGTGTGTGCGCGCATGGTGTGGATGCAGTCGGTTTAGGAAATAATGTGTATAAGGTTTTCTGTCACGTCGTAACTAAGAGATTTCAACCAGGCTGTGACCACCTTTTTGCATTTGTAACGAGTAAGTGAGTAAATGCTTAGCTCTTTGTTAATTTTATTATATAAGTAACCTCCTAAGAATCCAAAAAATCTCGATGAGAACGCTGTGTTCCACCGGACATTCAGGGTGTCACAAGTGTGATAATTTCTGCGTTTACCTTTCAGCTTAGTTTGATCAAAAGTAAGTTTGGCATGCTGTTTGAGAACGATCCCTAAAACAAACAATTGCCTCACAGTCAGGACGTCAGTTAACTGATACAGGTCCTTGGTAGAAAAGAGGAATGGCAAGGACCGACTTACTTTAAGGACTGCTCTTTGCGCTCTCTCGACTTGGATCATGCTATTTTTACATGCTCCTCCCCACACAGTAATACAATAGCTTATAATGGATTGGCATAGGGCAAGATAAATGCTTTTGACGACCTGAGTGTCCGCTATGTGCCGTAAGTTCTTAAAGATCGACATTAGTTTCCGCGTTCTGGAGGATAGTAGGTCCACATGGTGACAGCAGTTCAGTGAATCGTCTATTACGACTCCGAGATACTTACTTGGAGGCTACGGTAAGTTGAGTGCAAGTGCAGGGATGGCTAAGGTGACATGTATGATATATTATACCATGGCTGTCAGTTGTTGATGATGAACTACTCTTGATAGTGAATGGCATATAATGCGTCTTTTCAACGTTGAGAGTGAGTCCATTTCCTTTGAGCCATGTGGTCACCTTATTAAAACCTAGCTGTGCAGACACAAAAGCATCATCCCAGGAATCACCATGAAAGATTAGGGCGGTGTCGTCAGCATACGTGACTATCTTTCCGTTCCTGAGAGGAAGGTTGCATAGGTAATTTATAAAAGTAAGAAAGAGCGTAGGTCCCAGAACACTACCTTGGGGCACACCGCAGACAACGGACTGGTCATCGCTGACGACATCACCAACCCTGACCCTCTGCATTCGATCAACCAAATAATCTTCAAACAGTCGAAGCTGATTGTCCCGGATTCCTAGTTTTTCGAGTTTCGATAGTAAGAGTGGAACACGGACCGTGTCAAAAGCCTTTGCCAAGTCTAAAAACACTGCCACTACCTTCTTCTTTTGGTCAAGTTTGCGAACTGTGTGATCGACAAGTTCATGTACAGCATCATGTGTTGACATGCCAGCCCTAAACCCAAATTGAGAACTCGACAGAAGATGCTTTGATTCTAAGTACTTTAGAAGACGTTTATTTAGGAGCTTTTCGACGATTTTTGAAATGGCAGTAAGAATAGAAATAGGTCTGTAGTTGTTGACACAGCCCGTGTCGCCACTTTTGTAGATTGGGATAACCTCGGCTAATTTAAGCTCTTTCGGGAAGGTTCCAGAACTAAACATTAAATTAAAAATGTGTGTGAGAGGTGGGGTTAGAATTTGGTGATACCGTTTCAGAAATGTACCAGATATATTATCACGGCCCACGGTATTGCTCTTTTTTAAGTTAGCTATAGTATGTTGGACTTCAACTTCGTCTGTGGGTACCAAGGCGAAAGAAAATGGCTGCGAGACAACATCTGAGAGACCATTCCAACAGTCAGGGTCGAGAGCTTTGTCAGATAGGTTCTTACCGATGGATACGAAAAATGTATTTATCTTATTAGCCGATACTGATGGATTAGAGGAAGTGAGAAGGCCTGTAGCGGGTGTATGCTTTTTGGTCGTGTGTGTAATTTGTTTTATGGCGTCCCATAAAGTCTTAGTGTCAGCCGCATTATTTATTCGTTTTGTTTCGTATTATTTAATATGTTTGTTTATTAACTTTCTAAATGTCATTGAATGGTTGAGTATTTTAAGTAGCGTAAAATTCACTTTGTTTTATAACAATAAGACGCTTATCTAATCTAAAACTACAATAAAATATATTTGATAAAAAGAAATACTATACAGCAACTTGTCAGATAATAAGATAGCCCAGACAGTTTATATTCTCACAAATAAAAAACTTAGATCTATATAATATCAACATAATATATTATGAAGTAAAAGTAGAGCTCATAGCGATTTCATTTGCCATTCGTAATAGGTCGTCAAAGTCAAGTAGCATTTGTACAGGTCATCACTTGAATGGGTGAACGCATGAGATATTTATATCATATATTATGAGGTAGTATATCTTAAGAATTAATAGTCTGCGACTAATGAGCAGTGTTGACTATCACTGCAGAAATGCCAATTGTACTTTATGGGAACACGGACCGTGTCAAAAGCCTTTGCCAAGTCTAAAAACACTGCCACTACCTTCTTCTTTTGGTCAAGTTTGCGAACTGTGTGATCGACAAGTTCATGTACAGCATCATGTGTTGACATGCCAGCCCTAAACCCAAATTGAGAACTCGACAGAAGATGCTTTGATTCTAAGTACTTTAGAAGACGTTTATTTAGGAGCTTTTCGACGATTTTTGAAATGGCAGTAAGAATAGAAATAGGTCTGTAGTTGTTGACACAGCCCGTGTCGCCACTTTTGTAGATTGGGATAACCTCGGCTAATTTAAGCTCTTTCGGGAAGGTTCCAGAACTAAACATTAAATTAAAAATGTGTGTGAGAGGTGGGGTTAGAATTTGGTGATACCGTTTCAGAAATGTACCAGATATATTATCACGGCCCACGGTATTGCTCTTTTTTAAGTTAGCTATAGTATGTTGGACTTCAACTTCGTCTGTGGGTACCAAGGCGAAAGAAAATGGCTGCGAGACAACATCTGAGAGACCATTCCAACAGTCAGGGTCGAGAGCTTTGTCAGATAGGTTCTTACCGATGGATACGAAAAATGTATTTATCTTATTAGCCGATACTGATGGATTAGAGGAAGTGAGAAGGCCTGTAGCGGGTGTATGCTTTTTGGTCGTGTGTGTAATTTGTTTTATGGCGTCCCATAAAGTCTTAGTGTCAGCCGCATTATTTATTCGTTTTGTTTCGTATTATTTAATATGTTTGTTTATTAACTTTCTAAATGTCATTGAATGGTTGAGTATTTTAAGTAGCGTAAAATTCACTTTGTTTTATAACAATAAGACGCTTATCTAATCTAAAACTACAATAAAATATATTTGATAAAAAGAAATACTATACAGCAACTTGTCAGATAATAAGATAGCCCAGACAGTTTATATTCTCACAAATAAAAAACTTAGATCTATATAATATCAACATAATATATTATGAAGTAAAAGTAGAGCTCATAGCGATTTCATTTGCCATTCGTAACAGGTCGTCAAAGTCAAGTAGCATTTGTACAGGTCATCACTTGAATGGGTGAACGCATGAGATATTTATATCATATATTATGAGGTAGTATATCTTAAGAATTAATAGTCTGCGACTAATGAGCAGTGTTGACTATCACTGCAGAAATGCCAATTGTACTTTATACACGGCTAATTCCTCTTAATTAAACTAGACCCTGAGACAAGTTGAATAAAGTTCAGAATTGACGTAGTAGTCAGACGTGCTTCTTGAGTTGGTTTCAAAGACTCAAACATAGTGTTCGCGAGTTAAACGAGTAAAGTATCTAACTTGTTGTTAATTGTTACGTTGCTTAATCTTGGTACAAACTATTACTAAATACAACAATATACATCCATATAAAATGTTAAGTGTTTAGTGTCCCCCAACTGTTAAGCCCGAGTTCGTAGGTGCAGGTTCGCTTCCCACCTGTGACAAAACTTTATGTTATGCGCACAACATAAACCGAGTTTCAGTATTGCATTACAATTTTAACAATTTCATAAATTATTAAAGTTGCATCACACAAAAGTTGAAACAAACTTAACCCAATTCCCCTTTCTGTAAAAGTCGTGGACAAATATACGCACACACATAATTATATCAAACATAACTAATCAATTTAAAAACTTACGAAGACTAACATGTACGAATATTGAGCAATTAAAAAACAATATATACATGCAATACCTCCATCTCTCAGAAATATTAAATTTTAGCAAAATAAACTAGGAACCAAATGTAGGAAAAATGTTCATTAAATCTCTTACTAACTCAATTAGTACTTTTACTGTTTGTTTTTCCTCGCGTTCATGTAATGGAGGACCTAGATTTTCTGGAATTGAGAGATCTAATTTAGCACAACCGGCAATGAAAAAGGGAACATATATTTACTGAAATATTTCTCTGAAATACATATATTTTGTAAGGCAGCGATAGCCGAGTGGACATAGCAACGGACTGCCATGCAGAGGGTATCGGGTTCGAGTCCATGGCGCGCACCAATGACTTTTCGGAGTTATGTGCGTATTCAATTGCTAATTATCGCTTTATAAACGGTGAAGGAAAACATCGTGAGGAAACCTGCATGTCTGAGAGTTCTCCATAATGTTCTCGAAAGACATGCGAAGTCTGCCAACCCGCACTTGGCAACCTGTATATATTGCCCAGCAGTGGGACAATATATACAGGTTGATTTTGACTATCAAAACTTAGACGGTAAAAACATTCAGACGATCACAATATATTAAGTAATGACTAATACATAGATATAGTGTCGTTGTTCTACTTAAGATGCATTGTTTGCAAAATAATTTTCGACACTGTTTCATATAAAACCGCATATGACGTTATCTGTTGTATCAAAAACTGCTCAGTGCACTTAGAGACTAGGTCAACAAACAAACAAACAAGTTTACAACCGATTGTTTAAAGTTTGGAGTAAACAAATTTTATGTCGTTTTAAAATACACGCTCATTCTTAAAGGATGTTTAAAAAGAGATTTCAATCGTATGTTTTCAAAATAAAATGGCGAGAAGTGCAATGCACTTTTTATTCCTTTATTGTTTGGATGGTTTTTTTTTTCAGTAGAATAACTATCTTGGTTCATACCTCTATGTTTATCTCAAATCTATTGTAAGCCGAAGATTTTATGTTTTTAAATTATTCTCCCAACTTTGACGAGGTTTCAAATATTGACTCTAGTAAGTATTTTTTTCAACCAAGTATTTCATAGTCGATAAGTGTATTTTCAAGTTGAGGACAAGAAATCTTGGTGCCTTTAAATTTTATTGGTAAGGATAATATTATTTGTGGTCGGGTCTCTAACTTTGGGCGCATGTTACCCCTTAAATCTAATAAGACCCTCTAAATTGAACGCGATTTCTACCCCTTAAATAGAATACGCAAGAAATTTCAGGAGTTTTTCAGGAGGGAGCCACTTTAATTTATTACAGGAATTGCTGGCTCGGTATCTAAGTTATGTGGTCTAAATTTACTGTAGTAAAAGATTCCAGAAATTCAGATGTTTGTAGCCATTAGAAGCCACAAAAGTGGTTTATTTTACTTCGACTAGCTTGTAGTAGAGAAATTGCCAATTAGAATTTCAACTCAATTCTTACGCTTGAAAAAAAAAATACTTACGATTATTTTTAAGAAGTAAGCGCGGCAAATAAACAGCTCTTTAAAGGGCTTTTTAAATAGAGTACTAGAATTACGATTTCTATTGCGCTAGTTATAATTTATGAATAATAGTCGTTATTGGACAAATTGTGCCGAAATACCTTAAAGATCAAATTATATGGCCACGTTAGCTAACTCTAAGCTACGCTTAAGCTACAGCTATCTAAACTTTAGAATTTTATTTTATTTTCATTTAAAATCCATCTCTAAATCTCACATTTTATAATTATTAACTGTAAAAGCAGAATAAATAGTTTATGTAGTAGCTTAACTTCAAAATAAAATACTTGCGTAATGATAAAATGACGTATCTGATGCTGTTAATCTAATAAACCTCGATCTCATCGCATTGAAAAATTGGTCAGATAATTTCGGCGTCAACGTAAATCCGGCTAAATGCCAAGCCATTATTGTGGGGAGTCGACGTATGATCCAAAGGCTTGATATGACAGCTATACCATCAAAAATATATGACCAGTCGGTCATAGAATTTAACCCAGTTGTCAAGAATCTTGGTTTATACGTTGATAGCAATCTCAGCTGGCAAGCTCACGTGACCAGCGTCAGTCAGAAAGTCTCAGGATCTCTGCGCGCCTTATATCGCCTGAAGAATTTTTTTACCATGCACCACTAAAGTAATGCTTGTGCAGACCTTGATTTTTCCTATCATAGACTTTGCTGATGTGTGCTATTATGACCTGAATGCAGATCTTCTCAACAAATTAGACCGACTTCTTAATAACTGCATTCGATTCATTTACAATCTTCGCAAGTATGACCACGTGTCTACTTACCGTACCGAACTCAAGTGGCTACCCATTCGTCAACGCCGTAGCTTGCGTGCTCTCTCTACTCTATTCTCTTTCCTTAATTCTTCTACGCCCCCTACTTACTTATCTTCCTATCTAAAGTACTTGTGCTCAAACCACAACAAAGATCTTCGCTCCGCTAATAACAGACTTCTTCTATGTCCTTCCCATTCAACCAGTTTCGTGAACTCCTCCTTTTTTGTTCAGTCTGTTCAACTCTGGAATACGCTTCTTCTTGAGATCAGGATGAGCAGAAATCGGCTTTCTTTTAAGACAAAAGTTCGTGAACTATTTTTGGGTCAATTGGCAGTATCTTCAGCACCTTGAGACATTTTATTTATTTATGTATATATTTTTACATTCTAATATGTATCTATATATATACATGTATCTTATTATATATGTTATAATATATACACATACATACATTTATATATTTCATTTTATTATATTTATATACTGACAATATCTTTTAATTGCATTAATTATATTAATTGTAACTACTAAAATTCGGAACGCACCTACAAACTGACTTCTCTGCATCACCCTAGGTTGACTGTTAGAGAATGCCATTGGCATTAAGTCTGCCTATGTACATGATTTTTAATGTGCAAAAAGTTTAATAAATAAAAATAAAAAAAAAGTTATCGTAGAAGATCCTCTGTTTGCGGGATAAGTCTATCCTTGTTTAGATAAAAATTCGCGGTAACCCTTTAAACGGCGAATGCACATCCCGAGTTAGTCCCAAGAGACCAGGTATTTTTGTAACGTAAATGTTTAAGGAAAACCTCGTGAAAAAATCTAAGTTAACATCGATTTTCCTTCGCCAATATAGCAAAAAATCTCGATAGTCACTCTTTGAACCGAAATCGGATAACGAAGAATAATTCATAAGCTCTTTTTAGCATTGTTTATGAAAGATTGTATTAGGTATTATATTAGACTACTCCTGCAGCTCCGCTCGCGTGAATTACACATTCCTGAGGAATCAGCCTAACTATTGGTGAAACACTGCAAAATTCCGTTCGTTAGTTTTTGAGTGTATCACGTTTATGCAGACTGAAAAGGGGAACATTTTATAATGTTTAAATGCACGCATGGCTGTATGGTAGTCTCTTTTCATATCATACTCCACAATAGTGTTCTAGCAGACTTCACACGTCTTGCTAATTTCTTCTGTAAGTTTCTATTTGCTTTTGTAACAAGCAAGGAACGAGCGCTCAATGCCTTACAAAGTAGCCGTACTTAATTTACTATATTTTCGCTTGTCTAGATGTTTTATTCTTAAGTAACAAACTAATAGAACATAATGTTTTACTCAGTCTCATTTTCTAACTGAATTGACAAATAACTAGGTATTGAATGACCGATCTTGAGCCACTCGCACCCAACCAAAATATTAAGGCTTACTTTTCAATTATTGTTACAAAACATTCACCCACAAAACAACCTGCATATACTCACATTACATCTCTCAAAGCTACTTCCGTATCACAAAAAGACTATTTGCTCAGTCATTGCTACTTTATCTCATAACCATTTATTTCTATAGGAAATCCCTTTTCTATAAGGTGTAACGTGCTATGAGTTGTGACCGCCTTTGTGTCTGAATTAGGACTGATGGGCTGACGGGGCAACAAGAGCCGCCTTTATTGTCACGTATTATAATTTATACGGTTCATACCTTTATGGGAGAATAGGCGTTACTGCTATGGTAATTTCGCATTGTTTTTCCCTAAAGGGGTACAGGTACTTTTGTTTTGTGAGGTTCATTTTGGGTTCATCTCGTTTTTGGGTGACATCTTCATTTGAGATGTCAACCTTAAAATGTAGCATTAATCAAGTTTTAATTACTGTGTTTCATACTGTTATTGTTATAACCAATTATTATTATAATGGAAAAGTAATTGAAAATGTTTTGCCCTGTCAAAAGTTTACTAACACTCACGAACACAAACAATACCCTCACTGGAAACAACATATTGTGGATCTAAACATAATGTCTACAACACTTGTCACAGTTCTAAATGGGTGTCCCGTGGCGGTTCAAATTTACGACTACCTATTACTATATTAATTAGTCTCAGATATTATAATTACTCATTGATTTGTAAGATCTTCCAATTTATAATTCCTTTACTCAGTACTAACTTATTCTTAAAATACTAAACTAAAGGTATATGGCAATAGGCTCGCACTCTATTACATTGGGACCGAAACATTATTGGCGAAGAGTGGGTGTGTAATACACCTCTGCCTACCCCTTATGGGATAAAGGCGTGAAGTTACGTTATGTTATGTTAAACTAAATGGTTTTATACAGAACATATAAAATAGTAAGTAATTGTCCGTGAGGTGACGGATTAAGAATACGGAATGTCACTATCCCATATCATCCCATGGATGTCGTAAGAGCCGACAGAGGGAGCATATTATGCAGAGAACAGCACTGTAAGAGAAGGAAAACTTGATACAAACCCTATACCAACCCGTTTGGCCAGCGTGGCATAGTAGGCCAATTCCTCCTTTCAAAGGAGAGCCCTAGTCCAGCAGTGGACTGTTCAAGGCTGATGATTGGATTGATCGAAAATAGACATCAAAGATAGAGATTTAGAAGATTCAGGTAAAGTCATGAAAGTCCACCACATGGCTGTCGATTTATAATAAAAGGTTATAACTATTTATTTATAATTATTAACTTACTAGAGGACGCCAGCAGCTACGCCTGCATTTTTTTTAATTTACCCGTCTTGGCCGATCCTGTGATAATTTCGGGAAATCCCTTCTTAGTGCATCCCTACGGTCCCCAAGAAACATACATGCCAAATTTCAGCTTCCTGCGCCCAATAGTTTCGGCTGTAGCGTGTCTGTCAGTCAGTCAGTAACGCAAGGATTTTATATATTATGATGATGTCGACGATTTGTTGTGTCTGGTATGTCTATCACTATATAATGCGAGACAAGTATTTTAAATAAACGAATTATTTGATCTAGAAATGCTTGTTGATGTTTCTCAAAGTTACTTACGTAAATGATGTGTTGTTTATGCAAACAGAAAGGAAATACCTAGTTGATTTATTTAACATTACAAGATAATGATAACAATATACCAACTTAGGCAGTCTGACTAGTGGAAAGATAGTAGTTTTTCAAAACTAAACAAAACTATTCGTTATGTCGAATGGGTGATTGAATTTGGGGGTAACTATACCCAACAGTGGGATAACATTTCCATATAAATAAATGTTTTGATAAATTTTATTATGGCTCTGGGATATTTGTTTTGCAAACATTGTTGTATACTTCCATTTAATTTGTGAACGTAACGAGGAGTAAATTTTAAATATCCAGAACTCAATTTGCAACTTTTCAATACTCGGTAATATAAATTGCCTTCAAAAGCAGGCAACAAGGAAGGTTCTATAGGATTTCAATAAAAACTTTCGTTTTGTTTCCTCCCCGGTAAAACCATTTTCACATTTACTAAACGATAACACCAAAAAATAATTTTGCCACTCTATAATTTAAACATAAATAATATGGACAGAAGTTTAAGAACTATGGTCAGTATACATTTATTGATAATCTGTATACATAAAATTCTTGCGTTATCGACTGACTGATAGACAAGCTAAACTACTGGGTGCAAGAAGCTGAAATTTGCCATGTATGTTCTTTGGAGAGCGTAAGGGTGCATTAAGAAGGTATTTCTCGAAAATCCCACGGCATCAGAAAGAAACGGTTAAATTAAAAAGGAATCTGCGAATTCTGGCTAATAGCTGCGGGAATTCTCTAGGAAGTAATAAGAACAAGTAGATTTAACTAGTTAATGAAACAGCCATAATGTTTGGTTGTAACCGCTTCTATGCAGAATATTGCAGAAATATTACAGAGATTACAATATCTGATTAACATTCAAGAAAAAAACCGTGTGTATTTATTTTAGTGATTTAAGTAAACGCTTCTTGATGCCGCTGTATTGTAGATAAGGTATATTGCATCAGTGTAGCATGACTAGCGGATGGCTTAGTGGCTAATAACCCCGACTTTTGCTGGAGGTTGTAGGTGTATATTTAGAGGTCGTAGGTATCTTTGTCAATGCGAGCGGCAATTCTGATGAAGCTCCTTTCTTTAAAAAGGCTTGCAATTTTTTAAAAGATACATAATTTTATCCATCACTGATAATGGATCCTGTTCAGCAGGCTGTGTAACAAAAATACAGTCAACGTATACAATGAACACTCAAACTCGGATCAACAACTTAATTCGTGGGAGAATAGAGCCCACAAAAATCTTACTACTTTTCCTTCTTCATCATCAGCCTTTAACAGTCCACTGCTGGACTAGGCCTCTCCTTTGAAAGGAGGAATTGGCTTACTATACCACGCTGGCCAAACGGGTTGGTATAGGGTTTGTATCAAGTTTTCCTTCTCTTACAGTGCTGTTCTCTGCGTAATATGCTCCCTCTGTCGGCTCTTACGACGCCCATGGGATGATATGGGGTAGTGACATTCCGTATTCTTAATCCGTCACCACACGGACATTCTACTAGACTACTTTTTCTAGTAGTAGGCAAAGCAGTGACTAGTTTTCCACTGAGCGACTGCCGTCTGACCTCCGCAACCCAAAGGTGTTATCCCATCGCTTAGACCAGTATCAGTTTATTTGAGGGTACTGACTCCCCATAACGACTGTTAAAGATCTTCATGACAGTGGCGACCCACATTATATAGCGCTTGCGAAGGCACGGGGCAAGTAATGTTTAACCATTTATTACGTACCATCAAACAAGTCGGCGGTGGACCAGTTTGAAAAAAAATCCCTTGACTCGCTCATAGAGTCGAGGCACACTTGAAACTGGTTTTGTATACGAGTGTCAATGTGCGTGTAAAATAGCGCTGGCAGCGACGATGTCTTGCTAAGCTATTCTCGCCCTTATGGTGGTCTAGCGGGAAGTTGTTCGACTGTACATAATTTTGAATTGTCAGTAGTGCGCACAGTAGCATTAGTTTTAACCCAATGCCCTTTGAATGTCAGTCTGTTTGTATATTCACTAGGCCATCGCCGATCTTGTATTTATCTACATACATACATAGACCTGTTTCCTGGAGGTAGGCAGAGACTACGGAACGCCATTTGCAACGATCCTGACATATTTCTCTTGCTTCATTCTCTTCTGTTCTGTTCTTCTAACCTAACCTGTCCTGTTTTTAGGACAATTTATCTCGTTCTTATTAATTAAAATTCGGTGTTAATGCTCACACGTGCCTTGCGGTTATTATTTAAGAATTCAAACAATTAACTAATTTGTAAAAGGTTGCAAGGTCAAAAGTTGATTATAGGTCAGACTCATTAATAAAACATTGTGAATAATTTTATCAATTATATTATGATAAAGTATCGCATGACGGTTGCCCTCCAAAATGTTGAGTACTCTGAAGATAGGAATAAATTATTAAGAATATCATTAAAACAAGACTTTGCTTAGTCATTTTAGTTAGGGTCTTATTAATTGAAGGTTCTTACCATTTAGTTTTAGAAGTAAATGTGATCTGACAATGTCTTGCATTTTTTAATTATTGATTTTGATTAGGAACAATGGCTTACCCCTTTAGAAATATTAAGATGATTATTATGAGGCATAATCTACGATCGATAGTTTAGTCGTTGAAGGTTCAGTGTTAAACTTTTAGCATAGCTGCTCTCAACTCAGACAAGAGTAGAGATAATTAATGTGTGGACAAAATAAGAGTACGTTCTTTAAATTCTAGGACGTAGACGTTGATTCACTTACTGAAGTGTTTCTCAGTTACTGGCAATCTGAAATATTAATAAGGTAGCGTTCTTAATCACCAATACCTACTCTAGATCAGAGTTTATCGTCGCTTCAATAATTAATCTGTAAATCTTATAAAATAATGACCATAATATTATGAATGCGATAAATTTAAAAACTACCTTACGGGTTTTTATACGGTTTGCACCAACAGATAGTGTGATCCCTGAGGAAGTTCTGGGTGAATAATTCGCGTAAATTTTCTTATAAACATGGAACTTAAAGGAGAATTTTGTACCACTGATTTTAATATTTTAAAAGTTCTGGTTAAATCATTGTTTATCTTGAATGTTTCTTGGGCTTCGAGAGTCCGACGCGGGCAAGCGGAATAAAGTTCTATAAAGTTGGGCATCTCTAGCTATAAGAAAATTTTAGGCAAATAACATTGAGTTAGGATCAAAAAGAATTTAATTTTGACCCTTAGTTTTGACCCAAAATTGAATATTTTCACGGTGACACGGTCTGTTCTGAAAGTGTCTGTTTTCACAGTGGCACTAAATTTAATGGAGGAAATTGGTTTAGGCAGACAATACCTATGTTGCGCCGGGATTTCGTGACTCTGTCCAGCTGCCTATAAATAACGCAGAGTCTAGTTTACAGGCTGGTCTCTGTAATAGTTTTCGGATCCTGTCATCGGACCTAAAACTATAATGTCGTTGTACTTTTATGGCGCTGATACACTTGAGCATTCACCTGTAATGAGCATTCTCACAAATGTTACAAAACAAATGAGTATGTTTTAGCGAGCATTTTCACGAACATTCGGGCGAGCCTTAGAATATAGAAAAACATAGAATTCGTGCTTAAATGGCGGTTAAACCCAATATATTAACTTCACTTTGACTTATGATTTCAATCGAGGGAAGAATCTTCGTAGTTTTCATTAATTTGATGGGATTACTCAGAATAAATATCGATAATGTTTACAATTGATTCTTAGATTTGGTTTACCCAGAATTAATAATTTCAATAGAATTTTGATAAACTCTCGATATCGATAAATAAATTTGAACGTGGGAACAGACACTTGTTTGATTTATTAAACCTACTCAAATTAAAATCTGCATTTTATTATTTAAAAACGTATTTTTTTTTATGTAGGTATCTCTAGAAGTAATTCAAAAGGTCCAAAATTTTTGTATTTATCAATTATCTTTAAACCATTTTAATTAATCCAATGGAGGTCACCTTAACCGCAAAATTTGAACGCCGACTGACCCATTCAAAACAATTGGTATTATTTTATATTCTCTCATAAATAATATTTTTTTGTGGGAAAGGATTGCTATTAAGGACAATACATATCAGTTGTTCAAAATATACATGTCATTGAAAGCGTAATAGTACTGATAAATATATAATATTTATTTAAAGAAGAAGTATCGTAATAAGTTAAAGATAGCAGCTAACGTTTCAGCATCATAATTCAAAACATTTCGTAAATCTGTAGTAACCAGTACCTAGGCAGTTCAGTTGATTGTAAAGTCACCCGCGACACAAAAATTGTACTCAGCGTGAGAGTTGTCTTAAAAAAAATAGTTTAAGGTCACGAGGTTCAAGAATAGTTTCATGTGCTACAGAAGCAAGATTATTCTATGATATCGTGAAAAAAAACACGTTCAATAGCCGCTACAAACCAAAACAGAAAATCGAACCAAAGGTACAAAAGTCAGGGGTGAGGTATGAATAATGCCTTTTCTGAAGATGCAAGAGGTCTGTAAAGAAATATGATAGTGCAAATAGAGGGATGAAATGGCTTTAGTTACCATTAAAGAACAATTATAATGGTTAAAATGTGAAATTAGTAGATAGCAATGACTGGATTTTGTTCGGGGCCCGCCTGACCATCTGGCGGGCCAATACCCGTCGGCGGTTGCGAGGAATGCTTCGGTGATACCCGACCCTCCGACACACATGGGTACAAGAGGAACACGGGTTGGTTTTTAGTCAATAAGAGTCTGACAGTCCCCTTCGTCCGTCCCCCAGGACGGAGGGACTCCATGAGGATTTTCGCACCCGACACCAAAAAAAAAGATAGCAATGGCTATAATAACCATTCCATCCACGTATTTTGAGTACTATTGTATAACTTAGGATGTCCACAAAATCGGTGCATTCAAGAATGTTTTTTAAAATAACTTGCTCATCCGGTGATCTTCATACCGCATTTTTTTATCATTATTTATCATTATTTTTTTCTTTCCTTTTTTCATACAAGCCTTGTCCTGACTATTACAAAGACATAAAGAAAATATTTATTCAATTTGGTGCAGACGTTCGGCAGTTATGCGCGAACAAACATTTCGGTGATTCATTTTTATTTATATAGATAGATATCGTAGATAAAAATTGTTCCATCGAAGATATGGTTTTGAAGTGGCGACCACGCAAGGTCCTACAATCAAGTTGAGAGCGCGGGCAGCGGATGGATGCTCTAGATCGGTCTATGTGGAGACCCTTGTGGAAGGCCTATGTCCAGAAGTGGACTTCTTTCGGCTGATATGATGATCGTCGATAATAATATAGTATTGAACTCTGATATACAACACACTCAGATTAGAAAAATTAAAATCGCAGTAGAGTCGCAAATAAATACTAGTTTCATTTACAAGAATACAGAGCATTTTTTTTGCCAATATTGGACCAATTCTATATCAAAATTCAGTTTTCTAATCCATTTTCTCATTACTTTTCTTTCGTCGTATAAAATGCTAATCTGAAGCCTCACTGTCTCTTATAATACTAATGTCAGAAGATTTTCAATAGATTTCTAATAAAAGTTCAAGTTGTATAATATTGAAAGGTTTTAATCTGATGAAATAAGTAAAAAAAGAAGAGTGCAATTTAAGTTTTAAAAACGCTTTCAAGCGTATTTCAACAGTAATTAGTAACAAAATTTAGAAATAAATTCGTTCATTTTTACGAAATGTTTTAAGCTATCTTTGTTAAACAGCCGCGACAAGGGATATGTATATTAAATATACACATTAAAATAAATATACATAATAAAATATGTATTTTAATTCTCAGAACAATATTATATTATAGCTTTCCTTCTATGTTAAAAAGCTATAAAGAATTTTATATTTCAGATGCTGCACTCAAAGTGACTGAAAGTATTTTGTAGATGACTCTTGCTCACTAACACTCAAGCCCTGCTCATCCTTAAAGATAAACATGCGCAATATTATTTACCATAACTTTCAATCCAAGCAAATGGCGGTAAATTACATAACGTTACACAGAAGTTACGCTTCATACACATCGAAAACTTCGTTGATTGCCAATAGGCGCTTAAATTAGATGGAAGCCTCATACGTTACCGAATGTTCGTATTTTCCGGCTTGTACTGAATATTTGTCGCATAATGTCCTTTGGGAGTAACCCTCGGATCATATATAGAACTCGGATAGAACAACCGCTGGTATACATTGGCGAGTGCTACGATATTTTCTGGAATTTGCCCAAACTGGCACATGAAAGAGAAGAGTGTAAGGGAACCCTTTGCACAGTAGTAGAGAGAAACGGTTAATAAAAAAAAAGTGGAATATGAAGCAGCTGATATTGTCTGCGTTAGTAGAAGTACCTCTCGTAACATGTGAGATATAGCTCCATTTTATTTTCGAATACTTAAACTTTTAAATCTTTGTACTATTCTAGGATAGATAGCGGCAAATATAAAATATACACTTTATAAAGTTAATCACTGAAAATATAACATGTCTATTGATATTTCTACAGTAATTCGTAACTACCTACTCATTTTTCACAAATTTTACACATATTAAATTGTTGATAATGCATACTATAAGCTTATTTCTGTAAGAGGTAAACAAAGGCACCACAGGACTTCCGCTTGCCACGGTCCGGACATAAATAATTATCTTTGTTGCTATTTTAGTCTCGAGAGATCCTGAACCTCGCCGGGCAAATTATAAAAATAGTCAGAATATTATATTATATTATGTGGTCGGGGGATAAAAATATCTTACTACTATACTGTACATATAAAATTTGGCATTACTGGCTGACAGACAAAGCACTTTAGACAAATTTGGATTGTATGTTCCTTGGGGACCATACGGGTGCACTAAGAAGGGATTTCCTGAAATTCAAACGGGGTCGGGAACAAATGGTTATATTTAAATAAAATGTTCGAGCGTACATAGCTGCGAACATATCGATCATAGCGATTTAGTACAAAAATAAACGCGTTAGTTGTTGGCGGTGGATGTTTGCGAGTGTTAATGCAAAAACTACTGCACCGATTTTGAAGAAACTCTACAATATTATAGCCTTTAAATCAGAATAGCACACTAGCTGCATTTTGTCCCAAAAACTGATAGCACGCAAGCAAAGCTGCAGGTAAAAGCCAGTCATCCATATTGACAGAAGGACGTTGTAGAACACTTCACTTCAGCTATAATCTTCAGCCAAGATAAATATGTCAGTGAAAACATGTTACAAAACTGACGAAGTGTGCCAAGATTCTTGTCTAGTATTCAGGTTAATGACTAGTCACCTAATAAGATATTATTTCCATCAGGCTAACTGCTGAATTCAATATTGGATCTATACATTTTTTTTTATTTGATAGGCATTTTTCACATAAGCTCCATACGAAATATGTATGTCAAACATATATCTCGATCTCCAAATCTATGGATAGATCGAATATATAAACCGCCCATAAGTCGACTGGATAGATAATTAGATTCTAGTTATGCAAACTTAGTCCATTATTTCATCAGAGAATACATGTGTTATAACTTATTATTTTGTATTGTATGTACAATATATACATATTCTATGTTTTATACTCATATTATATAATTGTATTGACATAACATGTCCGATTCTTTTATCTACCCATTTACTACGGAATTCAATATTCGAAATATAAATAGATCCGAAAATTTTAGATTCGTTTTTGAGATAAGCTCCATACAAAATATGTCAAACATGAATCTCGAATCTCAAAATCTATGAATGTATCGAATATTGAAAATGGCCGTAAGACACTGTTCCACTAGGTTCACCTTTACCCACACAATTGTACTTTATTAAATACCTTTTCCAAACTGGGTTGTCTGGAAGAGATTGCATGTTGCGATAAGACCGTCCTGTTGTGCAACTAGTTTTAAGTTAATTTTACCATTGTAAGTCTGTTTGTATACTGGTGTACAATAAAGTGTTAATCTATCTATCTACATCTCGGCAATCTTATTTAATCTCTCGCGTCCGCAATTACTGTCCACTGCTTGACGTTATCCAGCTAAATCATTGTTATGTTGCCTTCACATTTTATTTGTGAGAACTTTCATACTATCAAGATAATACGATAAAATTATATTATCTTTGTAAGAGAAAACTATGTACGTAACATGAAATCAAGTTTGGTAAATATTATTTTATTGTTGTTTTTCATCCAAAACTTACGCTTAAAATTTTTTGTACGGAAGATGGTATTTAACTTTAGAAACTTGTATGACCCTGACCGTTGTAGCCTGGTTGAAACATCCGGGCAAAAGAGAGGCTACTGTTAAGGTTAATAAATAAAGTAATAAACTAATTAATAATACTTACGCGAGTAAGAATAATATAATAAATAAATTCATACTTAATAATTATTACTAATGATTATTTTCTTGTTTTAGTGAACGGATTTTGGAGAATTTTTGCGTAAGAGTCACCCACGTGGGCGAAGTCGCGGGTTGAAGCTAGTATTTTATAGTGATGAAACTTTATTTTATATCATTTAATATATTCTTAACGGGTATGGTAGGAAATAACCCAACATTTATTTTGTATACGTAGAAGTGCCCAGAACAGAAGAGCATGCATGAGAAATTGATGGGAGTGAATAAAGCAAGAGAGATATGTCGGGATCGTTGCAAATGGCGTTCCATAATATCTGCCTACCCCTTCAGGAAATAAGCGTGAGTCTTTGTATGTATGTATGTATAAAGTTTAAATTTAGTTATAGTAAGCAATTCCATTACTAAAAGCAGTGCATTTTATACCGTTTTCTGCTGTCATATTTTGCTTCTGTTTTGAATAAAATAGTGTTTTTAAGCGATGCTGCCTGGTCATTATTTAAAGCTTTACCCGTAAAGTTGACAACTGCAGTAAATGCTGAAAAGTGGTGCTGTTTTGCAATAAAATTAGTTTGAATGTTTTGCTATAAAAGCATTCAAATGCAATTGATTTAGGTTTCTGGAAATTTACTGAACTTGTTTTTGCTTGTTTAACCGATCATTTGACTAAATGAGATGGCTGACAAATAGGATAGGTGGTAATTAAATAATTGCGCACGCTCGTATTTTTTCATAACTAGAAGGCCTTGACCGCTATATAAAAGTATTAACTCATTTAGGGCTACTGCTGTACCTGTGGCTTATAGCATGATGTTATAATACAGCCTACAGTATTTTTCAAAAAATGGGCTATTCAGCACAAAAACAACGATTCAAAATAATCCAGTCGTTACTGAGATGAGCGTGTTCAACCCAACAAATAAACTCTTCAGCTTTAAAATATTAGTATAGATGTAAATAAAATAGTAATTACGTAAGTCTTTCAAACTTTAAAGCATCCTTATTATCATCAGCCGTTTATACTGTTCCACTGCTGAGCACGGGCCTCTTCTTACAATGAGAAGGGTAAGGCCATAGTCCACCACGTTGGTCAAGTGCGGGTTGGTAGACTTCACATGTCTTTCGAGATCATCCTTCTAAATACACTAAATAAATATTCAAGCAATCTCACACTCCAGCAGTTTATCGATAAAAGTAACAGGTAGGATGTGTTATCCGAGTTATCATAAAGTACTGATATCGGTAATAAGACCTAATCGATATGCGGGAGCGAGTACTCGATAATTTCTGAACATCCTTATTATTTTTGTGTTTTGCTGTCATTTTCGAATGTGTGGTACAAGTATGCTATCGAATAACGTATTGATTGTTTTGATTTCCCGGTTGGAAAATATGTTATGAAATGTATTGTTGGGAATTTTCAGTTGAAGCGTTCCATAATTCATACACCGCTATGAAATACGGAAGTGTTTTCCACATACTCAATAGTTACTTATTGTTATTAGGTACATGGTATGGGATGACTGACATAATTTCTTCCGTGGCAGATGAAGGTATATTAACACATACATACATATAGAGGCTAATGCCTCTATAATATGTTTGTATGTGTTTTATCAAAAACTTTACCTATCAACTATCAAAGTTACCTATCAACATAGTTTTGGTCACGTATTTTTAATGTAAAATAAATATAATTATCTGAGATTACGCAAAAATAAGTCTTCAGATATTTCTTCAAAAATGTAGTGTTGAATAATAATAATGAAATATACTAAAAACATCTACTTGCCTACGAGCGGAAATAATTTCTTGTCTGTTGAGGAAAATATTATTATTTAAGGATTTGCTATTTTTAATGCAATATCCAAAGACAATATATTTGCTGCTGAGATATTAACCGCGAAGATATTTATTTACATAGTATAAATCCCGAATTTAAACTGGGTGAGTCTAAATTAACTAATAATGCGTAATGTAAAGGTTCAACTCGCGGTAGTTTGAAACATTTTTATAAAAACATATTTTATTAATATCTTACACCAATTATTCGCTTTATTGTTATTAGCGGATGTCACTAAAATATAATAAAATGAGAGGTATTTTTGTTAATACCTCCTTTTTTTTTATTAGCGTTTGACATAATTTCTTTAGACCGTGACCTAATTATGAAAGTTTTATTGGAGTAAAACTTTACAATGTGTTATTATTTCATCCAATTAGCAAATCGGATTGCTAAATAAACCCAAGAAATAGGCTTTGAAATAGGTTCTTAAATGTTTGATGTGTCTGTTTTTTATTATAATTTATTATTGTCGTCGGTCGTAAAATTTATATTTGCTAAAAAAATATTAACACTAATTGTTCATGGAAGTAGACAAGTAATTATTAGGATTAAATAACTTTCTAAATATGAAATATATATTTTATTGTTTTAAAGTTTAAAAGTATATTTTTTAGTGTCTTTCAAATATTGTTAATTAAAGATCTTCAATGTCTTATAATTTGTTCTTAAAACTGTAATTGAAATGGTCAATAATGCTATTCATAACTTTTTTAATAATGCATACAAGTAATAAACTGATCATTTATATAATATAGTGTCATTATTACAAACTAATACGATAAAACTACATAGAAAACTTACCGAGAAGTCGTCGATTAAAACAAAACAAATATCACCACAAAACTTTCAAACGTAACAAAAAGTTCCACGTTCAACTAAAACTCAACTGGAGAACGGAACGGAAAAGTTTCTATATGTTTGTAGTTTTTTTTAATTTATTTAATCTGTTTTCACTAAGTTCGCGCGTACGTTCCGGAGACAAGCCGGCGGTCGTGTTCACGCATCAATGTGCCGAGAGAGACTGGGCCGGTGGTACTGTAAGCAGTCTACGCGAACGGTGATACACGTCACTTCTCTACAATAAAAACTGTTCTAACAGGGAAATACCAATTTGGAATGTTCATTTGACATTCTAAAAGTTTAATTTGGTGTTCGAATGTCTTATCTACTTTATTTTTTAAACAAAAGAGGCTACAGTGCAATAATGCTATAGTAATCTAAGAAGTTCTGTACCTATCTGAAACTTTTTCTAGTTTCGATGGATAATTACAACTTTCAACGTTACGCGAGACCTGCAACACATATTCGTGTACGAAAATGGGTTGACCTTTGCCTATCTCTGTAGGGACTTTGGCTAACATCTGCCGAAAACGGCTACGCGTTAATTAATTTTGAATGTTTAATTTAGTTTTGAAATAGAATGACAGTGAGAGTTTCCTAACTAGTGTTAAGCAAAAGTTTGGTTTATCCTAATGATGATGTTTGTTTTTTTACAAGCTTTGAATTACTTTCACCCGTTCTGGTGTCTGTAACGACATCGAACAAGCTAAATTTACATCCTTGTGTATATTGCTGGACAATGCAATATTATGATGTCAAGGAACTGATCTGATGATGGAGCTGGAAGATGGCTGTAGGAACTTCACAATATAACGACATGACCTCGTCGAGTTAGGGCTCGTTTGATTCCTATTGACGAGTACTTTGATCTTACATGTTTATCGCATATGAAAGCTTGATTTAAAAGTTTTTACTTTTAATAAATTCTATTTATGTAAATTCTTGGTTGAAATAATCACGAAGACAAAGTAAACCAAGGAGCTAGTTTTAAACGCTAATAAATCGTATTAATCTGTAAAATCGAGTTAGACTAGAAATCGAACACAGGGCTCCAAGTAATGCAAAAGGGAATAACGCTACAATGAACGAACGGACGTTGATGATAGATGTTTAAAAAACACTGTTGACTCAACTCGATTTAGCTGTTTACTTTTTTTCTACAAATGTACTATTTGTTCATTGTGTCAATTTTATCTTATCACGGCGACGAATCTTATCGGTGACTTAAGAAGTATTACTTAAGAAATAAGACGGTACTGTTGTATTACTCAGATATTGCGCGTAAATAGAGATAGATATAAATTTATATAATAGAAGTAATTTTACAGTAATAAGAGTTGTTTTAAAATTTCACTTCGTCGGGACTGTACTGTTGGCGAACTGGTTTAAGCGGCCGCCTCACCGCTTGACACTGCGCCGAGTGTAATGGGTTCGATTACCACACAAGACGACACTTTGTGTGATCTTTAAATTGTTGTTGCGAGTCTGAGTGTGTTTTGCGTTTGTAAAGTCCTCCACGACACAGGATTTATTCCAAGTGTGGGAGTTGTCTTTCTAAAACTAGAAATAGAGTTCATCTATACTCATAAATAAAATTGGAGTGTCTGTTTGTAATATTAAAATAACCGCTTTTTACTAAATGCATATGAATGTATACACGGTATATATACCGAAATTACATTTTTTTTAAATTTTGTTAGTCAGTCTGTCTGTCTGTCTGTTTGTTTTCGGTAATCTCTAGAACGGCTGGACCGATTTTGACGGGACTTTCTTAGGCTATAAATTTACCGGGTACGCGAAGTAGTTCCCTCAGGACGCGGGTGAAACCGCGGGAAACAGCTAGTTTCAAATATTTGTACTGAGGCCCAGTTAACCAAACTCTAAAAGGGCCTTATGTTCTAGATAAATTCAAACTTATTACGTTAGAGTTAACTTAAAAATTAATTTACAACTCATCTGACAGTGGCACAGCTGGACATTATTCGGATGTTTAGTTTTATCTCGATAGGCCTTAGAACATAATCTTAAACCGAATAAATTTTAATTTGCACATACGTATGTTTGACAAATCCTTAGTGATGAGCACTATTACGTATTTGTATAATGTCGTTGTCGTCAACTTTTGCCTAATTTAAGATCAACAACCAAAACTGCTCTCTTAGTGCTCCCCTACACTCCTCAAGAAACATACATGCCAAATTTCACCTACATGCGCCCAGTAGTTTCGGTTGTAGCGTGTCTGTCAGTCAGTCAGTAACGCAAGGATTTTATGTATACAGATCACTACACTACGCTGGCCAAGTGCGGGATGGCAGTCTTATATGTCTCTCGAGAAATAACTGTCAGTCATGGATGTTTCATCAAGGAGTTTTTCACCGTTGAACAAACAAGATTCGGAAAATCAGCGATGGCCTAGTGAAGAGACTGACGGACGCAAAGACTCTTGGGTTCGAATCTACGGCACGCACCAATGACTTAACGAAGTTAAGTGCGTAGTAATTATTACTTGCTTAACGGTGAAGCAACACATCGTGAAGAAATCTACATGTCTGAGAGTTCTCCATTATGCTCAAAAGACAAAATATGAAGTCTGCTAACCCGCATTTGGTCAGCGCTGTGGAGTACCGTACGGCATCATCCTTCTCATAATGAGGCGAGCCCCGTGTCTGTTAGTGGGACAGTATATGTAGTATATGGCCTATGATGATCAACTTTCGAAATGTCGCTAGTATGCTCAGTGCTACTTAAATGGGCCTAAAGAACTGTTAATCGGGTCCCTTACCTTCTGATTAGCAGTTTGTTAGACCCTGCACTAAGCTATCGCTTCCTTATGTATGCGTGTATGTACTCAATGCACTATGAACGTTTATATTCGTATTATCTAATGACAAATTGTGTTAGTGAACTCAAAAACGTCGTAAGTCGGATAATAAGGTGTTATTAATTAGTGTTATGTACCCGTATATTGAACAGCTATCGAGTTTGTGTGTTGTCCTTTATTTATCTATAAAGTATTATGTTTAGTTAGAAAAAAAAACAATAAACCAACCACTCACAATTTGATTACAGCTATTCAGAATTTTGTCATTCGTAATTGAGATGGATATTAAAATCTTGTGTACCTAATATCTTTTCAGTCGCTATTTTTGAGTCGTTATCGGATTTTAAATTTAATTTATATTCTAAGCATATTTATTACATGTAAGCTGTTTTTACATTCAATTTTGATATTTTTCTAAATATTAAATATTTTTCTGTTAAAATGGCTTAACGTGGTGAAAGACCTTAATTTATACGCACATAACTTAGATATATTTTGGTCCAAACCCGATACCCTTTGAATGGCAGTCTATTAATATCTGCACTAGGGTATCGCTGCTTCGCCATAGACAATATACGTAACCCCGACACCTTTCCTTGTATTTTAGACACTTTTTCTATTAAACATTCTATAATTTTAATAAGTGCCCATAATTTCTTAACATACTACTAATAAAACCTAAACATCTATTAGTCGAAAATTACCACCACAATAAAGATTCCTCATTCAATTTTATAGCCATATATTCAGACAAAGAGAGCCTTCTGCGTTGAATTGCTTCGGCTCAAAGTTCGATGGATCGGAGTTGAACCCGCGACCTCCGCGTGCACCCGACCAGCCATTGTTTCTCTTTTATCTCGTGTCAATGACATTTTATATTACACGGTTATTTATTTTCTACAATAAATATAATGAAATTGTAGAAATACTTTTAGTTCATTGAAATATTTTTTATGTGGGTGTATATGTTGGTGTAATGATCTGCAGTTTTAATTAGTTAAGTGTATAGTGTTACTAATAATTTACTAAATGGGAATTGGATCCAAAGCTGAATGCAAACATTTTATCTATTTGGTTAAACGTTTCTGTAATTTGACATGGCTTAGGAATTGTATTACCTAATTCTAACAAAGCACAGCATATTTTTATACATAAAACTCTTGCGTTAGCTAACAGACGGACAAAACGCAGATGATACTATGTACAAGGCGCAAGAAGCTGAAATTGGACATGGATATTCCATGGGGATAGTAGGAGGGCACTGAGAAGGAGTTTCCGAGATTCCCAGGAGATCGTAAAGAAATAGTGTAAAGAATTAAAAATAATAATGTGCGGTTGTTGCTTCATGCATCCTCTAGTGCCACGATAAGAAGATATTTAAGTCAGTAGATTTATAATGCGTATGATTAGTACCCCAACTATTCAGGTAATATTAACGACGCCGAAGTGAAGAAGCTATGTCTACATAGCTATATACGGCATAGGTCTCTCACAAAATATTCAGAGAAAATCGACTTTAAATATACATAAGTAGGTGTAAACACTGGCCTAAGCTCTTCTTCTCATTCTCACTTCCTTTGATATAAATAATCACGTAATTAATTTGCAAGTACAGGGTATTTGCCTGACGTTTCGGCGTAGTTTACTCCAGCCGTGGTCAGTATGGACACAGGATGACTGGAATCCTGCGCCGCCGTTGCCGAGAAGTGCGTGTTTTTCCATTTGGTCTTCACTAATAATTATGTGTACATAAAGATCATAAAATGCTGCTCCAATCAAAATACGATGTTGTATTATTTCAGGGAAATGCAAACTATTTGCTTCCATATTTGTAAATATAAGTCTCTCATTGTCCCTACTTGTATCGATATCAGATAACGATAAAATAGAATCTTTATTTGAAGACGTTGTGGCAGAAGAGGATGTTTTAAGCCCTCTGCTCTCTTTCTTGCATCGGGAGCATGTAGCTCGTTTTTTACATTATATTTATAAGTACCTAAAGGTATTTGACTGTTCTCTTTTGTGATTTAGACTTAGCACAGAGTCTTTTAGTTAGGGGATATTTCAGATTTGAGGGCATTATTTTATTTTATATCACAGTGTGGCGGCAGCCCATTGGTGTATACGTTACGAACTGCCGAGACGATGGTCTCGGATTCGATCCCCAGTTGCCTAGGGCATACCTCTGAATTTTCAAAGTTATGTGTGTATTAAAAATGTGAACTATCGCTCGTTCAATAATGTGCCCGCTTAATAAGGTTGTTGGCAATAGGCTCGCCCCCTATTGAATTGGGACCGAAACATAACAGGTGAAGTGTGGGTGTGTAATACATCTCTGCCTAGCCCTTCGGGGACAAAGGCGTGAAGTAATGTTATCACAGTGTAAACACTCTTTTCTCTTTTTTCTTGTCTCGGGTTCGATTCCCGGGTCGGGCAAAGTGTTATCGGCAAGCACGGAGTCTGGTAATGTGCCCGGTATGGCAATAGGCTCGCCCCCTATTACGTGGGACTAAAATAAATCTGGCGAAAGTGGGTGTAGTAATAAACCTCTGCCTACCTCTTCGGGGATGTAGGCGTGAGACTATGTATGTATGTATGTAAACACTCTTTTCTCTCCATATCGGCGCAATTTACCATCATTCAACATATGATACAAAACATTGTTTTTATCTAACATAACCATGAATATACGACATGCACAAAGATTGGGTTTGTGACGCATCGTAAAATCCAACTCTATCACTGAAATATTATATTTATTACATTGTTGATACAGTATTGAGATAAATATCCGCCCTGTTTGTAAATTGTATCACTTTTCCGGGAGGCCCTGATTGTGTCAGTTCATAATATTTTTGATTGGTCATGGGCAGCGTAGATCAGCCTTGAAATATTTACATCATTTAAAATTTAGCTTGATCATTTTATTTTTTATCGATGTTGATTTGTCTTAACCTGTATAAAATCGAGGCATTTGGGGAATATTGGCTTGTAAAATACTTATGCATTGAAATGAAATAAAATGAATGTAAACATTTAGGCACGGCCCTGATTGCTTATGTGCCTCTGAGCTCGGCCAATCTTTCAAATAAGAAATGAAAATATCTCGGATCAAGTCAACTGGAGTTTAGGAAAAGTCTAGTGCTCAGTGCCTGTGATGTTTTATCTCCCTAAAATATATCCCATGCCAAAAAGGGACTTATAGACAGACAGGGAGTTAGATGAAAAACAAAGTGATGCTATAAGGGTTTCGATTTTTATTTTTTAGGCATGGAACCCTAAAACGACCAGTCTGTGCAATATCAATGGAATTCTGTGCAATAGGTAGTGTTTTTTGTTTCGCCGATTACTTGCAATATTTAAAAGTTATTTGAGATATAGTCTCATAAATACTGGGTAGGAATTATGGTCCAGATGAATAAAAAATAAAAGCAATATGTTTTTGTTGTTATTTAAATAAAATTTATAGGAGAGCCTTATAAATATGAAAATCCAAGACAGATATTTTTGGGGATCGATCAAGCAGAAGTCATATATTTATTAATTTCTTGAATAATGATTACGTTTATTTATAGAACTTAGTAAACTCCTGAAATAGCTACAATATTAGAAGAAATGCCATCGTACCCACAAGTTCCATACCATTTATAAAAATAAACTAACAAGACTTGTTTATTTTTTCAACCGCCTCGTGAGAAATGGTTCGCAATAGTGCTAAGTAAGAGGCTAGCAATAAATGACTGGGCACTTCTATGTATCGCTTGAGAGCAATTTGTAGTGTTTGTTGGAATTATATAGTTAGCTGGTGGCTTAAGGGATATGTGGAGTTATTCTTCAAGCCTTGTTTATCAGTCCGCTCTGGGAAAATTGTGTTAGTTCTAATGTAAAAAAAATGTGAATAACAGAAAATGGAAAGTGACGGATATCAGAAAAAGGATACTAAATTTTTAAGGCATACATTACTTCTATCTAACAAACCCTCAGCGCGTGGTGCAAGTATTCTTTGTGGAAAAGAAGACTTACACCACGCAATTACTGACTCTCTTTCATCATGTCATTTAATCTCTACCTAAAGCAGAAATGTCCCGTGACAGTTCGGGACAGTGCATAGTCCGGTTCTACCCAGGTTTATCTGACTCTCACCTACATACCTCCAGGAAGAATCAATATGTGTACCTTTCTCCTCACACTGTCATCGTCATTGCCATGAAGCCATAGCATCCTCTCGTGGCGTTAGGACAAGAAGATTCTGAAACGCACCGGTCAAAGCAAATGAATCAAAATTCTTGTTAGGATCAGGGGAAGTGGTTGAATGCGGACGGCACATGATCGGTCTACGACGGACAGCTATAGGAGTTATGATGAATCATTGACCTTATTATACTTGATAATTATGTGGTATAAGTTTATTAATTTAATGGTCTATCTCTGTTTTAAATTCTCCATTCCACTCCACCTTATCATTTTGATTTCAGATTTCAATAATAAAACTGTGAATATAGTACAGTCGTCCTTACTGCTCTCAAAAGAATACTCGTAGCATATTTCGCGACAACTATAAGAGCAGAGACATTGAAATTGATACAGCCATTTTATTCGATAGTACAAATATAATTTGATAGCTTTCTACAAATACTTACTCAGTAGCATAGCATTCTGTATACGTGCTTAAAGAGTTTGTTCGAATAAGTAACTTGTAGAGATTGGGTGACGAAATAAATTGTTACGCACTGGTTATATAAATGTAACGAACTAATATTTGATGACTATAAGATTTGTTGTTTATCTTATCTGTATCTGTGATTTGTGTTTTATCTGTTTAAGAGTTTTAGAGTTTTGCTGTAACGAAAGAATACTTTTAGTACAACTAGGTTCCTCATTTTCGTCCAGTCTTCAGTACTGCATGAATGCACTGCATGTGTCATAAGATAGATTTTTCAAAAGCATTATGAGTTTCTGTAAATACTTTTATTACCTACTTTTACTATTTAAGTAACCGATCAGACATATTTGTCCTGTCAATCAATCAATAAACCAATCAATAAACCTGTCCGCACTACATACAATATAAATCATGGCATTTTTCGGAGTAAATATAAATTATTCTTGATAGTGAACAGTGGTGTACGTAACGGACTGCCGAGACGTTGGTCTCGGGTTCCATCCCCAGGTAACTCGAGTACACACCTCTGACTTTTCGAAGTTATGTGTGTATTGATTATCTAAATTAGTCTCATGGCATAAGAAGTCTTTATTATCAATCACTTTGAGTTTCAAACACAGTGTACCTTGTAGCTTTTATGGATTAAGATCATAAAGTTTAATTATTTTGAGAGATCATTTGAAATGTAATAATTATTTTTGTACAGCTTCCATACATCTTCATCTATGTATATATTTTGAATATTTGATTTCCGATAAATTATGCAAATGAAAAACGGTCTGTCCAAAAAAATTAACTTGCTTGAAGATATCATTCCGTATTGAACTACCAACAGACAGTACGTGCAGCGTCTGCATGCAGTAGCATGCAAAATTTGTTGTGCTTAGATTATAGCTCTACTTGTTTTCCGCTGACAAAGCATTGTATCTGTTAGACTAAATGATTTCAGTGTGCACCGAACGAATCAAGAAAGCCTTTTATTTGATCCTAGATTTTAGAGAACAGGTTGATCCGGAAAAGATTAAAAATGCATTCAGTGTTGAAATTAACTTTTTCCTCAAACAACGACACAACACTACACAACTTAAGTAATTATACCATAATTTGTCAATATATAAATTATCCCTCGTTTTGCTTTTCAGATTCATACATTTACTTCTTTGAATAAGTATTTAACCTTCTACCGTTTCATTTGCAGAAGCAAAGGTCTCTGAGCGCTAACCTCATGTATTGTGTGTTATGTCACTGATTAAGCGGCATTTATATTGCTCTCAATGACGTGCATTCAAACAAATATTTTCCATGAAATTACGTAATATTCAATTTAGAAATGAATATTGGCTTTAACCCCTCTTGGAACCTAGCCTTTTTGAAAGAGACTGAACTTCTTAAGAAAACGCCGAAATGAGAACAGGATCAGGGAACAGTATACGTGCGCATATTGTCAGAAGTATTCGTAGATACGCTTAATTGAAAGCGTGTACGACAGGACGTGCGACGGCGTGAGCGTAGCGCGATACGCGCGTATATCGCTTGAACATGAACGGGTAAGAAGATGCAATTGTGTTCAGTAGCGTAGACATTTTTTGTTCTTTTAACAGTGGCTGGCCGCTGGCTTGTCCTGAAAAATTGCTTACACTAAAAGCATTTGCTACGATAATCCTTACAATACATTTTTCACCAATAGACACTTTACCTAAACGATAACTAACATTTATTTCTTGTTTAGTCTTGATAGAAAAAACAGTCACGGTTCGAGCATTTGCTAAAATAAAAAAATATACCTTATGTCCAAACTTTTTGCCGAGTATCGGTCCCGCACCACTTGATCCACTTTATTCCGAAACCGCTGATTTATAGCACCTTAATCCTTGGCGAGTATCGACACCCTAAGGTGATTTATTACGCCGTAAATAAAATGGCTTTATTTGTTAGGGAAGTTGTATTGTGCGTCGCGTTGAGTAGGCTTTGGTGACGCGGCCTCAATAAGAATGAGGTGCGTCAAATGGCACTAAATCAGTTCAGATTTTTATAGACACCTATATAAGTTAGTGACACACCTGGTCACGAATATCTGAGGATATCCTTTGTAAAATGACCACTTCTTTCAATATATCAGCCTATACCTAGACGTCTTCTACTGAATGTAGCCCGCGCAAGGGTCTTCACACATACTGATTTTATTCCGTCTGCATCCAACCGTTTCCCCGTAACAACATTGTGAGCATTTTTAAAGCAAATATAAAATGTGTTCCTGCACGTCTCTGCTTCATAGAGTTGGAGTAATTGTCTCAATAAGAACAAATTGTGTCTAATATAATAAACGAAATTGGTTCAGATTTATACAATTTATTGGCACATTATCACAGATATCAAGTCAACTTTGCAAGCAAATATATTATTAGCCCCTGGTTGGCTCTACTTCATAGCGTCGCTTAGCAACCACATCTATTATGAGTTGTTCCAACATATTTGCAAGAGACAACCCGCTTATAATAAGTCATAACATAATAAAATCACATATTTTAAATATATCTATACACCATACATTCCATGTCATAAATAATGCGGGTTTTAGCTCGTCGCAGATATGCGATCGTTAACTACTACGCAAATAAAACATTTATAATTCTCCATTGATCCTATATTTATCCATAAGTACCAATTAATAGAACTAAAGAATCCTCTAATCCTATCTGAAACTTCTTTGACATCTTACCGTAACAACTTGTCTCGTATCTTAAAAATAAAGCTGAAAATAAATCGCTATGAATAAAACTGAATTTGCACCCAAATGGATTTCAGAAAGCTTAGTGAAATTTTAAACCTCTTACAAACTTTTGAAGTAATTCGATCAAAGTCTTTTACACTATTTTTACGCCTTGTAACGCCTAAAGCTATTACGGTATTGTAAGGATATTTCGAGGCTTATAACAAATTTTGACCGCGGTTTTGCCTACGTATTTCCGATTTTGGAACTATTTATATTAATTGATTCCATTATTGAAACAATGAGTCAATAATGGAATCAATTAATATATAAAATGTTCCCGTTACTGACTGCCTAACAGACAACGCACAGCCGAAACTATTGTGCACAGGAAGCTAAAATTTTGCATGCACTTTCCTTGGGGACCTTAGAGATGCACTAAGAAAGAGTTTTCCGAAATGGAGTGAAATAAAAAAAAAACGCAGCCGTAATAAGGTGCGTGCATTCTCTAGTATGATAAAGTTTCACGTTTTTCCGTTAAGTATTATTTGCGCTAAAGAGTGACAAACACTAGTCTATACATATCATTTTAAACGTAGTGTAAGACGCCCTCCGGCTAGGTGGAGAGTCGATATACGCAAAGTGGCTGGCAGCGGCTGGACACGAAGAGCCGCAAATCGGGCTCAGTGCGTGCCATTGGAGAGACCATTTCCAGCAGTGGACTATGGATGAAGATGATGATACATATAAAAAGTTTAAATATCCGCTACGTCCTGCCTGTCTGTATGAGCAGAATAAACTCAAATTACCGAACGGATTATAAGTTTTTCAACAATAGATAATCTTATTCCTTAGGAAAATGTAGGTGTATAATGCGCCCGGACGGAGCCACGAGCAAAGTCGTAGTCTTTTCATCAAAATGCTTTTAATAATTTTACGTGAAAGAGTGACAGATATCCATCCATCCTCACTAACTTGCACGTTCCTTACAGTATTATAAAGATATAGCTCATGGAATTTATACTGTTCACAAAGTGTATTAAGTATAACATCAGTCTGTTCCAAGCTATAATCGTCATATTTCATGCCACTGGTATCGCATATAAATCGTATGATTTGAGTTAGAAGATAGTCGTGCCAATGGCGCCTTTATAGAGGTCAGGGAATAAAATATTTTTTGATGGCGAATAGTACATCGTATTTTTTTTTTACGCGATTGCATAAAATGTTTAGTAAGAAATATTATGATACGTTTTTCTTTATATTGACTGATGCTTGATGAATTATAAATATACAGACAGATAGTCTGTCTGTATATATAAAAATCTTGCGTTACTGACTGACTGACAGACAGCGTACAGCTAAAACTATGCGGCGAGAGGACCGTAAGGTTGCACTAAAAAGGGATTTCCCGAAATTTATACGAAGTTGATAAAAAAATAAAAATACATCCGCAATCCAAAGTGTTAGCGATATTTCGGTTTAGACCAGAATCAGTTTATTTGAGGGTACTGACTCCCCATAACGACTGTCAAAAATCTTCATGACAACAGTGACCGACGGTTTAATATATTGTACGAGGCACGGGGCATATGACAATTAACAATTTAATACGCACTTAACATCGAAAAGTCAGTGATGCGAGCCGTAGATTCAAACCCGAGACACGAGGCACAGCAGTTTGTGAGTCTGTCCAATATCTACATATTTATGAAAAGTTATTTATTTTATATCATTAAGATAAACTATTTCTTAGGCCCCAAAGATAAGTAAACTACTTTTATACCAATCATAACCGCGTTACCGCGACATCCTAAAATAAGTCTCTATCGTAAACGGACACTGGTTCACTATCTTATCTAGTCTTTAGGGTGCGTTTTCAACTAAGATGTGATGCTACGTTTACTACTGACTTCATTTGGATGGGTGACCGTTTAATAGATTAAATATAATATTCGATTAGCGTTTTTATATATATTAGCATGGATAATATAGGTATAAATACATCCAAACGTTCTTCATAAATCATATTAATTTTATCGCGTTATATTGGTTTCACTGTTATTACATTTAAACCGAATGATCTAGAAACTACATTTTGATTACTAGCCGACGTTTTAAATTCTTTACGGGATTTATGTTCACGGCAGACTGAGGTGATTTTTGTCTTAATTTCTTGAATGTATAAGTTATCTCAAAGTACCCGAACATTTTCAACTATTGATGTTACTATTTACGCAGAATGAGCTCACAGTATCCTTAGGTCTTCTGGTGACTTTGTCCTTCTTGGATTTCATTAGCCTAATGACGGAGTCCTAAGCTGGTGAAACATTCCCTATTGAAATTAGAGTGCTATAGAAAATAACAATTGAAATTAAACAATTTCAATTGTTATTTTCGTACTGTAAAAACGTAAAACGTACTGAAAAAGGGCCAAATTAAAAGTACCCATAACCAACGCGCATGCATGATGATGTTAATGAATGTCGAGGAAGCGAAAGAGGTCTGTTTGAACCGAAACATGTGGCGTTCCATAGTCTCTGCCTACCCCAATGGGAGACAGGCGTGAAGATATAGATAGATAGATAGATAGATTGTTATTTACGCTTGCTAATCAGTGAAAGAAAACATCGTGAGGAAACATGCATGCGAGCTCTTTATAATGAGCTTGATAGACATGTTATAGTTGATGTGTTAATCTAATACTAATACGAGTATATAAAGCTGAAGAGTTTTTTGTTTGTTTGCTTGAACGCGCTAATCTCTGGACCTACTCCTTCGATTTGAAAAGCTATTTCAAATCGAAGGAGTTGGATAGCCCATTTATCGTCGAAGGCTATAGGCTATATAGCATCACGCTATGAGCCATGGGAGCGGAGCTGTTTGAAATAGATATATTGTCTATAGTAATTGAACGAAAATGTTAGTTTAGAAACATTTTTTATGTATGGTAATTATTTTTTTACTCTGGTCACACTATGAACTGACAAAATCATTATCTTCCCTTTCCTGAAAAGACTTGTTTGTGAACACACCGTTTGCGTTTCGTGTGATTTGCATAATTGAATCAACTTGAGTAAATACTTGTAATTGCAGCTTTTGACCTGTCTGGCAAGGATTGTGATAGAATTTGTGATTTATATTTTACACTGACAATTAGAGAAATTGTGAATTTTACTACCACGTCCATCGGGTCTTGAAGACGCCGCGTTGAAGTCTGGGTAAACTAACGACAATTCACGTCTGTTTTGACCAAAATTTGTGTGTTTTTATCTAGGTTGCCTCCAGGCCACCACAGAAGATCTTCAGGTAATTAATTTGTTTAATTCTTAGCACCATGAAACTTGGCCATATGTCAGACATTCTGTGTTGCCTTAGAACAGCTGGATGAATATAATTTAGCTTCCACTGCTTTCTGCAAACAATTCCCAGTCTGTCTAGGCAATCTCTGAACAGGAGCAGTAGCCATAAATAACGCGGGTGTAAACGCGGGCTCATCTAGTCTTTACATACATACATATATACATAGACTCACGCCTGTTTCCCGGAGGGGTAGGCAGAGACTACGGAACGCCATTTGCAATGATCCTGACATATCTCTCTTGCTTCATTCACTCCCATCAGATTCCTCATGCATGCTCTTCTGTTCAGGGTACTTCTGACTTGTCCTTTTTTCAGGATGTCTCCAATCTGGTCAGAGAACGTCCGCCTAGGTCTTCCCCTTCGTGCTGTCCCTTCCACACTTGCCTTATATATCTGCTTGGTCAGTCTATCGTCATCCATCCTCTCCATGTGCCCAAACCATCTTAACATGCCTTTCTCAATGCTTGTCACTACATCTTCTTTTACCCCACACCACTCTCGTATCACACAATTCTTTACTCTGTCGGTCAAAGACACACCACACATACTTCTCAGTGCTCTCATTTCTACAGTACTTATTCTACTTTCAAATCTCTTCTGCCATACCCAACTTTCACTACCATACATAAGGGTAGGCACTAACACACCTCTATGTACAGCCAAACGTGCCTTTTTGGACACGTTTTGACTGTTCATAAACGCCTTCAGAGCTCCATTCACATTATTACCTGCATTAACTCTCCTTTCAATATCTGCTTCATTCTTACCATCTCTTGTAAACATCGTACCTAAGTAAACAAACTCATTCACTTGTTCCACTCGCTGTCCATCGATTAAAACATTACAAGCCGTAACGCATTCCTCCTTTTCAAAAACCATAACTTTCGTTTTACTTACATTCACTTTCATTCCTTTCCTTTCTAACGCACGATGCATGATTGTTACCATCTCCTGCAACTCCTCCGTTGAAGATGCAAGTATAACCTGATCATCAGCATAAAGGAGGCATTTGACGAGTAACCCATTCATCCTTAATCCGCAGTCACTATGTTTTAAATCTTGCAAACAACTGTCCATGAAGAGGTTAAACAGCCACGGCGACGCTACACATCCCTGTCTAACACCTTTATCGATGGTAAACCAGTCAGTGTATGCCCCGTTTATCCTCACACAAGCTCTAGAATCCTCATAAAGGGATTTCAGAGCTCGAATGAGGCTGCTGTCCACCCCATTCATTGACAGCACCGACCACATTTCATTCCTCACCACTTTATCGTAAGCCTTTTCCAAATCCACGAATGCGCAATAGACCTTTTGACCTTTGGCCAAAAATTTTCCGGTTATGCTTCGCAAGGAAAAAACCTGATCCGTACATCCCATACCCTTTCGGAATCCCGCTTGTACATCCCATATTTTCTTGTCGGTTACTTCCATAACTCTTTCAATAAGTAACTTTGAATACAATTTGCCAACAATGCTGAGAAGGCTAATGCCTCTATAGTTTTTGCAGTCTTGTTGCGAGCCTTTTCCTTTATAAAGAGGCACAACTACAGCTGTGGTCCAGTCATTAGGTACTCGGCCGGTGTTCCAACACAAGTTATATAACCGCTGCAACTGACCAACTATGATGCCCTGTCCAGCCTTCAGCATTTCGACTGTAATCCTATCATATCCTGCAGCCTTATCTACTTTCATACTTCCCAGTGCCTTCACGATCTCATCCACGCCAATAACGCTTTCATCATTACTACCATTACAATTCACTTCAGCTATCGGTGTCTCTATCGCCGTTCTTTCAAATAAACTTTCAAAATACTCTTTCCATCTCTTCAGCACGCACAATTCACCATTTACTATACTTCCATTCTCGTCTCTGATGGATGTGTGTTCTAAGGATTGATTTCTTCCTCGAACTGCACGAACGGATTTCCAGAAAAACTTAATGTTCCTCTGGAAATCGTCAGATAATCTGCTATCAAACTCATCTTTTTTTTCCTCTTTTTTCCTTTCAACCATTTCTTTCACTATTTTTTTTGACCTAACAAACTCCTTTTTTGCTTCATCTATGTCTACACTCGTTGCTTTTCCCATTCTTTCATTTGCTCTGGCAGCCAACCAATCTGACCAAGCTTTCTTCTTCTCTGACACTGCTGATTGTACATCCTTGTCCCACCATGTATTCTTAACCTTTCGTATTTTCCTTCTCTTGATCATACCACATACTTCAGACGCTACACATACTACCTCTTCTTTAAAGGCCTGCCATAATTCTTCCATATCACTTATGCCATCGAATCTCTCAAATCTTGCTATCAATCTTTGTTTATACTCATCTTTCACATCTTTCTCTTGTAGATTTTCTACTTTTATTCTTTCCAAGACCCTATTTTCATTACGCTCTCGGTGTCGCCATCCTTTGAAGAGCCCACTTATCCGGCTCAACACCAAGAAGTGGTCTGTGTGGATGCCGATCCCTCGATATACTCTTGTATCCAACACATTCTTTCTCAATCATTCATCTACTATCACAAAATCAATCATACTTCTTCTAACATTTTTCGCCTCTCGCGTAAACATATGTATCCTTTTATGATCAAACATGGTGTTTGTCACACAAAGGCTCCACTCCAAACAAATCTCAAGCAGTGCTTTTCCATTTTCGTTCACACTCTCATCACCAAATGCACCTAACACCCTTTCAAATCCATCTCGCTTTACTCCCACCCATCCATTGAAATCCCCTAACAAGATCAATCTTTCATTATCCTTGCAGTTCCTCAAAATCTCTCTTAAACTCTCCCAAAACTCCTGCCTTTCGTCTTGCTCATGTTGTGACATACCCGTAACTATATTGACCGGGGCGTACACCCCCATAATAAAGAGACGAGTAAGTCCTACTTTCATTCTATCTAGTCATATCTAGTCTTTATATAATTATATATATATATATACACACATATATATATATATATATATATATATATATATATATATATATATATATATATATATATATATATATATATATATGTGTGTGTGTGTGTATATCATGTGTGCGTGTGTATGTCACTGAACTCCTCCTAAAAGACCTATTCTGATGATTTTTTTTGTGTGTTCAAGGGAACTTGAGAGTGGTTATATTCACAAAAAAATGCGAATATTAAAAAATAATATGGCGGTACAAAGTTCGCTGGGTAGGCTAATATTATTATAATTTTAAAACGAAAAATAAGCTTTTTTTGTATTGCTAAACGTCTTCCCACACAACACTCAACTGCCTCGCATGTATCTTGTCGACACGCAGCCTTACGCCTCAGTTTTTAAGACAGCGTATAAACTATATCCATAAACCATCTCGAGTTCCAGTTTTTCGTTCGAAAAGATTATATTATCATGCCAAAGGAATAAAGTTGAGGGGATAGCTTTGTAGAATAATAAAACTTTTTCTTCACTCTAGATAGTTTTTTTAATGAGACGAAGTTGTGGTTCATCGTTATTCCAGTAACGGTTAAGTAAGCTTCGTGTTGAAATTTTGTTTGAGAACACCATCATACAAGTTTTGAGTAAAGAGAGTGAACCCGATAACCAAAATAGAACTTTTTATGTTACAGAAAAAAGTCTTCATGAATAAGTACCTATTTAATCGAGCATTCGAGATATTTCTAACAACCTTGTTTAGCTGATAAAGTTATACTATAATTTCTCAAGTTACTTATACCATAATTTTAGGCTGTGTAGAATAGTTTTTAATACTGTACTTTATTTAAAATCCGCATAAAAATAAACGTAACAAGCAAAAATAGTATAAGTCATATTAATGAACAATTATTGAAATTGTTCATTAATATATAATATACTCTTAATCTATAAAAAAAAACATTCATGATTCTATCTTGGAAAAAATAATTATTTACTCTGGCAACCTTGTGGCTTTTTGACAAACCGAAGAAATGGCCCTTACGAAAATCCGGAAATCAATTAACATAATAGCTATTTTTAATTTTATACTTTTTACCTAGTCTTATCTAAATTCGACTAAAATATAGAAAATCGTATAAAAATGTTTAATGAATTTTGGTTGTAATGAGTTTTTAAGACGCTTTTAGTGCACGGAACTAAAAATCTGCCATAGCTCTTTATTTATAGACCCCTTACATTAGTAGAGGTATTCGAAAAACTATGAAGCAAATTTGTTTGAAATAGAAATAATATTGTCTATGATAGTTAAATCGAGAATATCAGTTAAGTAACATTTTATTTTGTCTATTGTAATTTTTTGAGTCTGGTCATACTGTAAGATGACACATCACTTTTTGTCCTCGCCTTGAAAAGTTAACAGGTTGTCGTCTCGTAAAATATCGCCTTTTGAAAAGCACATGGTTAAACCAGCTTCGCGAATTGTATTGTGTAATAGTCTTGTAAATACTTGTAATTGCCACTATTGTCCTCCGGCAAAGTTTGCAATCAAATTGTGTGAATCCGGTGTCGATGTCCACGTGCCCTCGTGTCCTGAAGACATCAGTTTGGAGAAACAGCTAAGTGGATAATTCCTTCAATCTGTTTTGGCCAATATATTTGTATGTTTTGCTAACTTAGTTCCAGGCCTGTCATCAGTGAAAATACCAGGTAATTGTACTTTGTAATATCATCGCTGAGAATCTCAGTAATATATGTTAGACGCGCACCAATGACATTTCGAAGTTAAGTGCGTATTAAATTGTTATTTATCACTTGCCTCGTGCCTCTGAGAAAACGTTAAACCGTCGGTCCCGCGAAAAATGGAGTATTAGGTAGTTATTGCTGCTTTTTTTTATGGTAATCGGCGGCAAACGAGCAGACGGATTGCCTGATGGTAAGCAATTACCACCGCCCATGGACACAAGCAACATCACAGGAGTCACAAGTGCGTTGCCGCCCTTTGGGGTAGGGAAAAGGGATAGGATGAGGAGTGGGATGAGGGAGAAGGAATAGGGGATAGGGCCTCCGGCACTCTCACTTACTGAACGAAACGCAACAGTTTAGGTACGGTTACTTTACGTCGATTTTCTGTGAGAGAGTAGTACTTCCCCGGTCGAGCCGGCCCATTCATGCTGAAATCAGCAAGGCTCTACTACCTGGAAAAAGATGTAGTGTACCTGGAAGAAGTGTACCTGTAGTTCCATCTACAATAACAAAAGCCATATCGTTCATTTGAAATATTTTTTCATGTTGAGACAATTCCAACTGAAGCAGTGCGTGGGTGCCAGCAGCTACGGTTTCTCCCAACGGACTATTTCAAAATGAGAACTATGTCAGCAAGAAATGCGCTGCGTTGCGCTTTGGTATATGTGCGCTGGCTCTTATTTGCGCTGATCTTTTTTTATCTATTGATTTATTACGTAGGCATGTAATTTATTATAAGATAACGTACCTATAAACGTCATAGTTATTCTAGGTTTGATTTAGCTTTTTGTAAATTTTAAGCGCACTACTTATTTTTGTGCACGCATGCTATTAGCGCTACGCTTATAACTGTTTCTGTGAAGTGTGGCAAATATTAAGTTCCAAAATGTGCCCTGCAAAGTACTGTTGTCGTGGCAGTAGCCAAAATTGGCAGTTGGAGAAAATCGCTACCGATTACGGAACCTTTCTCCTATCCAATGTACTCGCTCCCTATACCAGCGGGTACACCCAGTAATGGGTTCGCAAATATAAATAATATGTCAGTAGATATATGTCAATAAACGGCATCGTGTGATTTGTGACAGTCGATCGTGTTTATTGATGATTATTATACTAAATTTTGTTTATGATACTATAAATAATTTAATGTAAACGTAGTATATTTACATTGAATTTGCTGCACGAATTGCAAATAATGAGTAAATTTTTCAGTCATGAAGCGACATATTATGTGTAAGAGTTATTTACTTAAATACTTATACGAGCTGCAATTTTGATAGCGATGGAACGTTTAGTTTCATCATCATCATCTTGTAGACTCATCCGGCAAGGTAATATTATGACCAAGAATGATTCGTTGAAGCCATTGCATAGCGATAAAATAATAAACTGACTTTTTCAACAATTTGAATACCAATCCAAATTAATTGGCCTTTCGAATGCTTCACTAACTGACATATGTTACTGATATTTACTAACTTAATAGTAACTGAAAAATACTACATTAGTACCAATGTTCTCCAATGGGAAGAAATACATTTTTTTAGGCCCTGATAAATACGAAGTTAATTATGTATTAAGTTACGTGTTCCATTACACTAATCGATTCTAAAGCTAGCTATAAGCCTCCTTAGTAAAAGACTTTGTGAAAAAGTCCAGCACATTGAAACACGTAAGGAATTGTAATGCCCTATTACACGAGCTTTAAGTTGGGTATGAAGTTAAGATGAGCAAAGCTAAGTGGCGTGATAATGACACACATTGATAGTATAATTTTCTATCGTATCTCAACAGGTAGGTGATACGAGTAATTACAGTGTCCTGAGGTACAATCGGTAGGTATATCCAAAATACGTTCCCTGTGACAATTAGACAGACGAAATATCTATCAAATATTACTTTTACTACTGGACTGACAGAAAAGTAAAAATAAAGAACTCCTGAGCGTAACGAAACAACTGAAAGTTCCGCGTTGCACCTCCAGCGACTGTACTATCAGTCGTAGTATTCGGTCGACATGCAACAATCGCACCAAACTGTCAGCATTGTCACATAATGCTGACAGTTTGCAGTTTGCTCGACGGAAAGTTCAACGTCGGCCCGAATGCGACGTAATTTTCGCTGGTTTCTCATAGGACATTTGAAAACATTACGAGCTTATTCGACTGAACGCCGCTTAGCTTCAATGCACATCTTTAGAAGGTACAAGTGCTCAGTCTGAATAAATAATTGCAAGCCCATTTGTCGCTAAATACTCACTGATGTTGTGTAATCTGTGAGAGTGTATGGAGTAGTCTTGGAAGGTTTACTTACGTGTATTTTGGATAATGTTCACATTTATTGCCAACATTGTTTGTTTCGCCAAGTGACTCTTGTATTTGTAGGAAATAATGGTAGCTTTTCGGGTACTTTTCAAGACGTTGTTGGGCTAATGAAGGGCTTTTCAGGTTGATTTCGATGGATTTTTGTGGCTGATTAAAAAGTTTTGATGTGTATAACTACATCTAATTGATTTTAGTAACTACTTGTCTTCAGATTATTTAATTGCAATGAAATTAGTACATAATTATTCTTCTTTGTGCTCGATGTTTGTATGTCTATACAGGCGCCCGTTATACAGGATTTATTACTGGTGCCAGTTGTCTCTGACTTGAGCGTCTCCAAAACTTCTGCATACGATTTATATTTGGACTGCGCAAATATGATCACGTTTCAGATTTTCGCAATAAACTCAAGTGGCTTCCAATTCCTCTTCGCAGGAATAATCACATTCTAACATTATTATACAATGTTCTATTTAATCCTAGTACTCCCCCCTATCTTAAAGAACGTTTTGTGTTCGTTCATGACACACATGTAAAATCCTTGAGGTCGTCTGAGGATCTAACACTGAAGATGCCAAAGCATTCCACAAATTACTTTTCGAAATCCTTCACTGCTCAAGCTGTGCGTCTGTGGAATGCTTTACCACTGGAGATTCGAAAAGCAAAATCCTCAACCGTATTCAAAACATTGATCAAAAAGCACTACCTGATTTAATTTTTATTGTTTTTTTTTCTCTTGCTACATCATCCATATTTACTACATCTGTATTGTCTGCCTATTATTATATCGTATACCTATGTATATTTTATATTTATATATTTTTTTATATATGTACGTATATTTATCGAATCATAATATATATATATATATATATTGTGTATGTATATGTATGTGTGTATATATATTGGTATTTACATATATATCTTACCTAAGATTTTCGTATTATCTCAATGTTAAACTTAAGCAACTACACCGCCGCTTCATATTTTTGCCTATATCATTCCTGTCCATCCCAAGTTTGCCTGGAAGAGATCGCCCCAGGCGATAAGGCCGCCGATTGTACATTATAGTAGTTTTAAGTCACTTTACAAAATATGTACTGTACAATGTTATGTTGGTGTACAATAAAGCGTATCTATCTATCTCTTTTTTACAATACACAATTTTTACAGTAAAAACTGTCTGCATCAAAATATTATAAGCATTCAATTGAAAATAACGGATGGCGTAATGATTTTAAGATTGCACTTAACGCTTTAGCACTAGACTGAGGCTATGACTTCAATGATATCAGTGAGAGCAATATGTGCCATCAACAAAACTTTCTTTTAAGTCTTCGTATTCTTGCAGCCATTGATCGAATAGGCATTTATTAATGCTGCCGCAATACGGGATTATAGGGACGAATATACAAACTATGGAATTATTATTCTCATCGTTTAAGTTTATAATCAGTTCAGATTTACATCTTGCTTAACTTACACGCTTGAACTGTTAAAGATTATAGTACTTATAAGTAGTTTAGTCAAAATATTGTAGCCCTGGAAATATAACTACTAAGTGTTTGATCTTTTTCGAGACTGACTTTCATATATAAATTCATTTTCCAACTCAAATAAGGACAACAACATCATTCATAAATAATTTTGATATTCCTAGTATGCTGACATTGACAAAAAATAGAATCACAAATATAAAACTAGCTAACTAGTAGGCTGTGTTGTGAACCCGTCGTGATTCTTAGAATTTGAATCGGAGAGATTTATTTCGACGAAAATTTGATTTGAATTTCGCAACGGTCGGTGAAACATAATTTAGTTAGGGGTAAAAATAACTCGCAATATTCTTGCTATATGGGGTAAATTCTCAATTAACCTCTGACCCTAACCCTCCTTCATATTAACTCGGGTAACGAGCGAAATATAATTTTTATGTCGAAATTCTAATTTGATTGGAACGCGTAATGCCTCCATAATGAAGCTGAGATATTTTAATAAAATAATGTGGTTTTAATTTAACTTGAAATGTTACTTACGAAGAGCCTATGCTTTTAGATGTGTAATTGAAATATCTTATACTCGCTGCTTATTAAATATTATTTCAATTTAATTGAGAGGGTTGTTTGAATTTGTTTTACACTGTCGCTGTGTTTACTGTGACACAGAGGACTTTTAATTTAGAATATGTAGTATTTAGTTATAACTGGATAAAAACATAACAGTTAATACATCATTTATCGCCTTTTTTCCCCGAAGGGGTAGGCAGATGTGTTTTACACACCCACTTCTATCCAGTTATGTTTCGGTCCCAATGTAATAGTTAATAGTAGGTAATGTAATATTTTTTAATTTTTTTTTAATTATAGACTCACGCCTGTATCCCCGAAGGGGTAGGCAGAGGTGTAATATTACACCCACATTTCGCCAGGAATTTTTAGGTCCCACGTAATAGGGGGCGAGCCTATTGCCGTACCGGGCACTTTACCAGACTCCGTGCTGCTACTGAGAATTTCCCAACGGAAAAACCCAATTACACTTTGCCCGACCCGGGAATCGAACCCAAGACCTCCCAATCCCACGCGCACATTTATGCCGCGAGACCAACGAGGCAGTAATGTAATAGCGAACAGTTAATATCCCTGTGTATATTGAAGAACATAGTTTTCAGTCGCAAATCTGTCGTAACTCAAGAATAAATATTTCGGCCCTTGTTAGCCATTTCTTGCCCCTAATAAAATATACCTTGTAGTATATTACCGAGCCTTAAGAAAACTCATTTATGGTGACATGCCGCGCTCTAATCAGCGTTAATTGATAAGGGTTACTAACTGGATTCTTGTTATTTTAATACATTCTCCGTAGCCATATGTTTCACCATATGGTCCAAATCTATTTAATCTTAATCAAATTTTGATAAAGTGACACTGTATTTTTAAATTTTTAAAGGAAATAAACATAATTATTTGAGTTACATTTTGATACTGCTTCTCTCTTTAAGAAGTTATCGAAAGTTATCTTTGTAATAGGTACCTATATTTTAAGAATATTCTTTTCGTCTTAAGCTCCATCTTAAAAACTATGCTAGTAACTGAGCAATCTAATGTACCTACAACTTTTATGACAAAAGTGACTATCTATTCAAGAAAAGTTTCAAGTGTTCTTAAACTTCTACAGTAGCCATTAAAAGAATATCTTGACAAACAAATGGATTCGAAATCTCAAAGTTGGAATAAAAGCTATCATGCCTATTCAAGTTTTTGTAAGTGGTCAGTAACAATAAATTGACTTGTATTAAACAATGTTTATCCTCGAATTAAAAGTAAAAAATAATAACTTAGTATTGTAGATAAACCAATTTGTCTATAGAAAAAACAGATGCATTCTTCCTCAAAAAATTTAACGTTTAAAATATGGAAGGATACGGTGGTCATCATTTAACGTTAAAAACTTCAAACATAGCTTACTCTATTCTAACTCGTCCAATCCATACAAGTATCCTGTGTTTAATCTAGACAAAGCTTAAGCATGGATTTGCATAGATACTCCTTATTATTCAACACCAACATGTACTGAAACTAATCCACAACTCGTAAAACTATTTTCATTTCTATTGAAAACGAACATTTGCTTCGAGCTAATAGTCAGCTCTTATGTGCGATAAAATAAACTGATAGTTTCTAGAACTGGCCATTTTTAACTAGACTGAAAACACGGGTATTTTAAAATAACGGGTATCGGAATTCCGAGGGAACTTTTTAATGGAATGAAAAAGCTCTAATTTATGAGATTGTCATTTATTTTTCATGGCAGTGTTTACTTCAAAATTGCTTATCGCAATCAAAATGACTTTAACTCTTGAACGTTTTCACTTTATGATTTTCTGGTTCTTATATCTGGTTTTTCTTTTAACCTCCAGTCATCATCACCAGCCGTTAACAGTCCACTGCTGGACTAGGCCTCTTCTTTGAAAGGAGGAATTGGCCTACTATACCACGCTGGCCAAACAGGTTGGTATAGGGTTTGTATCAAGTTTTCCTTCTCTTACAGTTCTGTTTCAAGCATAATATGCTCCCTCTGCCGGCTCTTACGACACCACACGGACCAGTGTTAACCTCAGTGTATCTTACATATTTAGGTTGGACAAGCTAATTCCCGCGGTTACGTCCGCCTTATAAGTTGTGATTCGACAACAGCGGGTAGCATACCAGGTTAAATCATTGCCTATATTTAGCGCTTCAAAGTCCATGTCCATGCAGATTCCAATAAAATTTGTTACTTTTGGGAACTCATTTCTTAGTGCACCAAATCAACATGCATGCCAAATTTCAGCTTGTTGCGTCCAATAGCTAGGCTCTGCGCTGCCTTTCAGTAACGCAAGAGTTTTATATAGGTATGCATACATTGTATACCAGTAGATAGCGTATGCGACTGCTGATCGGAGGTCCCGGGTTCGATTTCCGGGTCAGGCAATAGTGTTACTGGGTTTTTCCGAATTCTCAGTGGCAGCACAGAGTCTGGTGATGTGCCCGGTAACGGCAATATAGGCTCGCTCTCTATTACGTGGGACCTAAAAATTCATGGCGAAATGTCTGTGTAATATTACACCTCTGCCTACCCCTTCGGGGATACAGGCGTGAGTCTATAAATAAATATGTATATGTATATATATTATATATACACGGTGTAAAAAGACCCTTAACGAAAACTGAAATCCCATGTTGTACCAATCACTAAAACAATTTTTACTTCGGCACCATACCTGGGAAATTACTGGTTCAGGAGATATTGAGGCTCAAAGTAAGTATGGATTTTTCTAATTGGGTACAAAATCGATGAATTTACTCCGCCAATATGTTCTTACTTGGCATGATGTCCACAACGGCTTGGTGGATGGGTCTATATAATTATATATATGGGATATATATACAGAGTGTCACAAGACCCATCACCAAGCCGAAGTCTACTCGTTGTGGATATCATGCCAAGTCATACTAACCAAAACTAATACCTGGGAAACGATATTTTTTTTAAGTTTTCACATTTTTTAAATCGCAATTAAAAGAACGCGCGTGAAATGCTCGAAATACCTTCTTATATATGGGGTTATAGGGCATCTAAAGAACGTATTGGCGGGATAAATGCATCGAATGCGGGGTAAATGCCGAAGTAAAAAATGTTCGCAGTGATTGGTACAACACGGGATTTCAGTTTTCGTTAAGGGTCTTTTACAACCTGTATATACTCTAGATACATGTTTAGGTAGATTTTAACATGTGTGCACCGAATAATGTATATAGTAACAATCATCATAGTGATCTGACTGCACTTCAAACTTCGTGTGTTGAATAAACGCGGAACGTATAAAGACCCACATATGTAGATTACAGGAAAATTGCGGCAACATGTAAGCCTCGGCATTTTGAGAAAGTAGGTATATCTCTTTATTTGACTGCCGATTGGCGTAGTGGTTCAAGTGGCCGCCTCGCAGTTTGACACTGCGCTCAGTGTTGTCTGATCGATTCCCACAAGAGAAAACACTTTGTGTGATACAAAGATTGTCGTTTCCAGTCTGATCATTGTGCCTGTTGGTTGCATGTTTGTCAAGTCCCTCGCGACACAGGATTTATACCTAGTGCGGGAATGGTATTATAAAAAAAATAATATCATGTACATTATTATTTTTTTATTTTATTTATAGTCTCACGCCTGTATCTCAGTAGGGGTAGGCAGAGGTGTAAATATTACACCCAAATTTCACAATGAATTTTTAGGTCCCACGTAATAGAGGGCGAGACTATTGCCGTTACCGAGCACATCACCAGACTCCAGGTTGCTACTGAGTATTCGGAAAAAAACCCAGTAACACTTTTGCCCGACCCGAGAATCGAACCCGGGACCTCCGATCGGCAGTCGCATACGCTATCCACTGGACCACGGAGGTAGTCATGCATGTAAATTATGTATGAAATCAAGAAGATGCAGCCACGCCCGCATGGTTTTCGTTTCTTTCCGAACTCATGGCAGTTTCGGTAAATCTCTACTTAGTGCACCTGGTCCTCATGGTCCCTAAGGAACCGAATGCACGACATCCACGTTAAGACCAACATTTAACACAAATCTGCGAGATATATTCCAAACCGATTATTTCTATAAATAGGATATCTATTTCTATAAGGTTCGCCTCATTACAGTCGACAGTAGGGTCATAAATAAACTGTTGTTTTTTACATTTAATGAGAATCGTGACTGATGTTTGGCCTTGCATGGTATGGCGCTAAGGGCTAGATCTAACTACGCTTAACCTCATCTGTTTTCGAAATGATTTATTTCTGTTATTATCCTTTTCTTCTTACAATGATTTTTTGGTATATTCGACAGTGATTGTAGGGACAAGTGATAATTAGTTATTTTATTTAATTCTATTACTCCCTTGTTATTTTAAAAATTGATTTGATTAAACTACGGACAGAATAAAATCCTTGGAAAGTAGTTTCAATCAATTTTATATCCATATTAGTTTTAGGTAAATAGTGCCTAGAGGTGCCAACTACAATACGCCACAATTTCCGCTGAGTGGAAATGAAATCTGATCTGACGAGTTTAAAATTTCACTTTGCTTTTTTTTGTGTGTGTTGTTATTTGAAGCCAAATTTTATTTAAGTGATTCTGTAAGAGATCCAGGGTCAACAATGGTTCACATATCATCATAACTCTAACCAATACTCAGATTACCCTAGAAACTATCCGCGATCTGAGCTATAAAATAAACTTTAGACATAATACTATGTTTTATATGAGAACCAGCCCTACAAATAGATAATGTGTAATGTGCTTACCGCATATATGGTAACCCATGATTTTGTACGGATGTTGCAATAAAACTAAGATGTTTATAGCTCAGCAACGCACATATAGGCAAGTTTACGCAAGTGAAGGGAAATGGTTAGGAATATGTTTACTTTTTGCGAAGGATATCCGTCACTAAGTATGTGGTGCTTTGGCTTAATCTTTTAAGCATTAGTTGGTAGGTAGAACTTCCTTTCATTAGTGGAACCTTCCCAACGATGTTTTTATTAAATCATTCAAATAATCATTGAAGAGAGTAGTTACAACAGTAGGTACAAGTCTTCTTCTTTCTCTTAGCGTTATCCCAGTTTCAATCTGGGGTTCGCTTACTAAGTGTAACCGGATTTGGCTGAATATTAGCTTTTTCACAGAGCGACTGCCTGTCTGACCTCCGTAACCCGAAGGGATAGCGATATTTCATGGTTTAGACTAGTGGCAGTTTATTTAGAAGGTACTGACGTCCTATAATGACTGTCAAAGATCTTCATGACAACCGGGACCGACGGCTTAACTTGCTCTCCGAGGCACGGGACAAGCGATCATTTACAATTCAATACGCACATAACTCCGAAAAGTCATTGGTGCGCGCCATGGATTCGAACCCGATACCCTCTGCATGGCAGTCTGTTGGTATATCCACACGGCTATCGCTGCCACTAACAGTAGGTACAAGTACTGTACAATATAATACCAGACTTTGACCTAGTTGCCGACACAAGATTTACTGTTAGTACGGGACTCTTTTAAGCCAAAACCGAATAATTTTTAAAAGACTGCTGTTCCATAATATATTTCAATGCGAATATATTGTTCCAGCTAATTTTAGAGTTAGTTGCTTGAAAAATAATTGTATTATTCTATCTAATTATAATAACTTTTCAACTCCATGGAGGATTAAAATCCAACTTTCAATAACAAATTGAAACTCTTTTATTTAATCTCAATGGACTATAAATTTTGCGATGTACTTTATGCTCACAACAGCATACGAAAAACAGGTTCAAACTATAATATTCCAGCTATTAAAATTTAACACTATATAAAACAACACAGCTCTAAGTCATAAAATGTTTTATGATTGATAAAAGGACATCTACGAGATAGAGGAGCTCGCTTCACATCAGTTTGTAATAGCAAAATAATAAATCCATAAATAAACTATTGCGCAAAAAATTGTTTGAAAATATTAATTTTACACACTTTTGTACACAAGGGGGCCAATTCTGCTATTTTTAAATGACATTGATATCATATTTTGAATGGATTTAAAAGCGGTATTCTGATAACCTTATGTCATTATCGTATAATTTAAAATAAACAGTTCGTCGTTGACACATACGATCTCGTTACAATTTCATTTAAATATCATATAATTTAGAAGAATACGCTTTTTGTGACGTAAGTATGACACTGACATCATATCGTGACTATATTTATTTAGCGGAATTGGGCCCAAGTCTACATGTCAAGCTCAACATTTTGACCTTTGTAGCGTTCTTCTGACGTAGGAAATAAGCGTGCAATTGTATAGCTGGATTTGACGCTGTGTACCTTCAGGTATGAGGCATTAATATAATTAAATTGGCCAATTTTGTAAGACAATCTGATTAATAGAAAAATCGGAATTGAAATTCAGTCTGCGTAAAAATTAATTCGATTTTAAAAGGTATAAGAAAAATCATCATCATCCTCCTAGCGTTATCCCAGTTGCAACCTGGGGTCCGCTTACTAGTCTAACCGGATTTGACTGAATATTAGCTTTTCCACAGGGCGACTGCCTGTCTAACCTCCGGAACCCGAAGGGATAGCGATATTCCATGGTTTAGACTAGTGTCAGTTTATTTAGTTTGTATTTATTATTGTTTGTTTGTAATTATATTATATTGTATTTATTTACTGACGCCCTATAACGACAGCCACGCCCGCATGGTTTTCGTTTCTTTCCAAACTCATGGCAGTTTCGGTAAATCTCTACTTAGTGCACCTGGTCCTCATGGTCCCTAAGGAACCGAATGCACGACATCCACGTTAAGACCAACATTTAACACAAATCTGCGAGATATATTCCAAACCGATTATTTCTATAAATAGGATATATATTTCTATAAGGTTTGCCTCATTACAGTCGACAGAAGGGTCATAAATCAACTGATGTTTTTTTACATTTAATGAGAATCGTGACTGGTCATTTGGCCTTGCATGGTATGGCGCTAAGGGCTAGATCTAACTACGCTTAACCTCATCTGTTTTCGAAATGATTTATTTCTGTTATTATCCTTTTCTTCTTACAATGATTTATTGGTATATTCGACAGTGATTGTAGGGACAAGTGATAATTAGTTCTTCTTTCTCTTAGCGTTATCCCAGTTGCAACCTGGGGTCCGCTTACTAGTCTAACCGGATTTGGCTGAATATTAGCTTTTCCACAGAGCGACTGCCTGTCTGACCTCCGCAACCCGAAGGGATAGCGATATTCCATGGTTTAGACTAGTGTCAGTTTATTTTGAAGGTACTCACGCCCTGTAACGACTGTCAAAGATCTTCATGACAACCGGGACCGACGGCTTAACGTGCTCTCCAAGGCACGGGACAAGCGATAATTAACAATTTAATACGCACATAACTCCGAAAAGTCATTGGTGCGCGCCGTGGATTCGAACCCGATACCCTCTGCATCGCAGTCTGTTGGTATATCCACTCGGCTAGACAAGTGATAATTAGTTATTTTATTTAATTCTATTACTCCTTTGTTATTTTAAAAATTGAGTTGATTAAACTACGGACAGAATAAAATCCTTGGAAAGTAGTTTCAATCAATTTTATATCCATATTTGTTTTAGGTAAATAGTGCCTAGAGGTGCCAACTACAATACGCCACAATTTCCGCTGAGTCGAAATGAAATCTGATCTGACAAGTAAAAATATCACTTTGCTTTTATTTTTTTGTGTGTTTTAATTTGAAGCCAAATTTTATTTAAGTGATTTTGTAAGAGACACAGGGTCAACAAAGGTTCACACATCATCATAACTCTAAGCAATACTCAGATTATCCTTTGGAAACCATCCTCGATCTAAGCTACAAAATAAATACTAGACATAATACTATGTTTTATATAAGAACCAGCCCTAGAAATAGATAATGTGTAATGTGCTTACAGCATATATGGTAACCCACGATTTTGTACAGATGTTGCAATAAAACTAAGATGTTTATAGCTCAGAAAAGCACATATGGGCAAGTTTACGCAAGTGAAGGGAAATGGTTAGGAATATGTTTACTTTTTGCGAAGGATATCCGTCACTTAGTATGTGGTGCTTTGGCTTAATCGTTTAAGCATTAGTTGGTAGGTAGAACTTCCTTTCATTAGTGGAACCTTCCCAACGATGTTTTTATTAAATCATTCAAATAATCATTGAAGAGAGTAGTTACAACAGTAGGTACAAGTCTTCTTCTTTCTCTTAGTGTTATCCCAGTTTCAATCTGGGGTTCGTTTACTAAGTGTAACCGGATTTGGCTGAATATTAGCTTTTTCACAGAGCGACTGCCTGTCTGACCTCCGCAACCCGATAGCGATATTCCATGGTTTAGACTAGCGGCAGTTTATTTAGAAGGTACTGACGTCCTATAACAACTGTCAAAGATTTTCATGACAACCGGGACCGACGGCTTAACGTGCTCTCCGAGGCAATTACAATACAATTCAATACGCACATAACTCCGAAAAGTCATTGGTGCGCGCCATGGATTCGAACCCGATACCCTCTGCATGGCAGTCTGTTGGTATATCCACTCGGCTATCGCTGCCATTAACAGTAGGTACAAGTACTGTACAATATAATACCAGACTTTGACCTAGTTGCCGACACAAGATTTACTTTTAGTACGGGACTCTTTTAAGTTAAAACCGAATAAATTTTAAAAGACTGCTGTTCCATATATATTTCAATGCGAATATATTGTTCCAGCTAATTTTTGAGTTAGTTGCTTGAAAAATAATTGTATTATTCTATCTGATTATAATAACTTTTCAACTCCATGGAGGATTAAAATCCAACTTTCAATAACAAATTGAAACTCTTTTATTTAATCTCAATGGACTATAAATTTTGCGACGTATTTTATGCTCACAATTGCATACGAAAAACAGGTTCAAACTATAATATTCCAGCTATTAAAATTTAACACTATATTATAGATCATTAAAACAACACAACTCTAAGTCATAAAATGTTTTATGATTGATAAAAGGACATCTGCGAGACAGAGGAGCTCGCTTCACATCAGTTTGTAATAGCAAAATAATAGATCCATAAATAAACTATTGCGCAAAAAATTGTTTGAAAATATTAATTTTACACATTTTTGTACACAAGGTTACATGTCAAGCTCAACATTTTGACCTTTGTAGCGTTCTTCTGACGTAGGAAATAAGCGTGCAATTGTATAGCTGGATTTGACGCTGTGTACCTTCAGGTATGAGGCATTATTATAACTAAATTGGCCAATTTTGTAAGACAATCTGATTAATAGAAAAATCGGAATTGAAATTCATTCTGCGTAAATATTAATTCGATTTTAATAGGTATAAGAAAAATCATCCTCCTAGCGTTATCCCAGTTGCAACCTGGGATCCGCTTACTAGTCTAACAGGATTTGACTGAATATTAGCTTTTCCACAGGGCGACTGCCTGTCTAACCTCCGGCACCCGAAGGGATAGCGATATTCCATGGTTTAGACTAGTGACAGTTTATTTAGTTTGTATTTAGTTTGTATTTATTTTTATTTATTTGTAATTATATTATATTGTATTTATTTTCTGAGCCCTATAACGACTTTTAAAGATCTTCATGACTAACGTGCTCTCCGAAGCATGGGACAAGCGATAATTTACAATACCATACGAACATAACTCCGAAAAGTCAGTGGTGCGCGCCGTGGATTCGAACCCGATACCCTGCATGGCAATCAGTTGGTATCTCCGCTAGGCTTAAAATCCATGAGTAAAAAAAAAAGTTTATACAAAGGGTGCTTCGATTAGTATAAGCTGGACGTATCGTCGGCAAAACAGAGGTATCTTTACCTAAATTACTTCCACGATTCAGAACCGATACATTGAATTGTACGTAGCATGAGGTCAAAAATCTTTTTTTACACTTTTACTATTAAACAAGACTTTGACCGTGGCTCTGACCGCGTGATAGTCGACTATCGCAATAAAAAGTTGACTTATGGTCGATTCACACCCTTTGAATCATCTCCATACTTAAAATCAAACAACTAATGACCAAAGATCGGAATCAGGCAGCTAACATTGTCAAAACTATGGATATGCCTAATTTTTTTATGTGTTTCCGGAACTAGATTCTGGAAAATTTTGGATTTTTAATGAAGGTGTTGAAACTGTTGAAAAAATCTTCATTAAAAATCCAACATTTTCTGGAATCTAGATCCGGAAACACATTAAAAAATTAGGCATATCCATACTTTTGACAATGTTAGCTCCCTTAATTCAGATCCTTGCTAATGACATCCGTTGCGACGTGCAAGAAGGACAAGGAATCTAACACACTTTACATTGACGTCCTTTAAATTATTTTCTTTTTTATTTTGTATATTCTGTAGGTAGTTTTTTAGAAAAGTTTTACAAACATAAGTTAATTTTTGTTATTATAAAATCCTACTTAATAACCATTCAAATTTATGCTATTAAGTTTGTTACTTTTACATTTAATATACCTATTACCATGGATAACTAAAATTGAAAATAATAAGTAAATGGCCCAAACCTTCATTTCAGTTCACCGTATCATTTGATAGGTACCTACGTGATGTCATCAAATGTAATGACACACCCAAATGTAATCCCACTTCATACATTCACTCGCGAGTACACCTGAAGTGAGAAATGGATGAATCGTGGACAGCTTTAAGACGTATTCTATTAGCACACTACGTTTAAGAGTTTCTTAGGAGAACACACTAAGAAGCTTGTTCTCAAAGATTCTTAACGAGTTTTAATCTTTGTGGATGTCAAAAATCTTCACACCGATAACTTTACGTGGTCCCAAATGGAGAGGTGACCAAAGGCAATTTGATTTCCACAAATATGGATCTATCTTCTGCCCGTGGCATCGTATGCGTGCAGGCGATTGTCGTGATAAAAAGTTGCACATGTGTTTTTATGATGTTTAAGCTATGTGACTGACAAAGTCTCATCAAAATCAGTTATGTATTTTTTGCGTGAGAACAAACTTCCATAAATATGTCCATCACAAACTTACACTTTTATATTTATTGAAACATGTGGAAAGTTAAATTTAGACGGCGCATTGAGCTTGTAAGAAGCGACTGTCAAGTAGCACGGTAATATAATCTAACAGTATTGTAACTCGGCCGTCTTCGTGAGTTATACATATACCTACCAGACGCGCTGCATGCGAGCTGCGGCACGATCGCGGCTGTGGGTACTTTAGGCACAGTCCGCACAGTCTAATGGGTACTTTGCTCGAGGCGCGTAGGTATAACTCGAGTTTCTTGCGTTTGTATGGAGTTACAATACTGTTAGATATTATTACCGTGCTAGTAGTTTCGGCTTGCCACTTTCGACATGCCTAGTAAATACCTTTCATAAATTCATGCGTCCATTAAAAGCATCAAAATATTTATTAGCACTTTAAACAATATTTCTTCAATATAAGTTTATATATATGACTAGCTTTTGCCCGCGGTTTCGCTCGCGTAAATTTGGGGTTCTCTAGTTATTACTAGAGAACCCCAAATTTACGCGAGCGAATAATATACTATTGTATATCATCTATGTTCGGGGTAACACAAATCTCCTTTATTGAACGGATAGTCGTTTTAACTGTTTAAGAAATATAACTGAAAAAAGTATTTACACATACAAACTACTTAGTACTAAGACTTAATAGTACTCAAAATGTAATCCGCCTTGGTTATCCGGTATCAGTGACCTTTCGCTAGAGTGGCCAATATGGCGACTGCGGTTTGTCTGTCAGAACCATTAGAATTTAACAAAATACTCGACAATCCGAATTTTGCGGATATAATATGTTGTCGACTCGAAATTATTATTTTTTATGTTTTATTATTCTGGCAAGGTTTCGATCGAGTCTACACTACTCCTTGACGATATTATTAATATAGATTTGACACTGCGATGGTAGCGCAGTCGGTCGGTTCCAACGTGAAACATTCCAAAATCAACAACTACTTACAAATTAACTAAAAAAAACATTTTCCAGTGGACTAAATTGTAAGTCTAAACGATTCTCTAGTCCCCTTTAACACACACAAAAAATTTCATCAAAATCGGTCCAGTCGCTTAAGAGGAATTCAGTGACATACACACGCACACAAGAAATATATATATATATACACGCTGATTTTTTATTGGTTTAGGAAAAAAAAACCTCACGTTGGAAAAAATATCTGCTATTCATATTCAAAATCAAAATTTACCTACCACGTAAAATAAAAAAGTTATAAAAGTTAATAACTCTAGGAAATAAGTAGTAACGTGCGACTCGATCGTCGATCGACTCGTCGGCGCGCTGTAGGTACCTAAAACAGCTGTTGACGTCGCGCGGCGAGGTCAACAGCTGTTTTAGGTACAGTACAGCGCGTGTAACAGTAGGTAACTAACTACACATAAAACACGTATGAGGCAGCAAAGCACTTCTGCTAGAGCCATACTAACGAGAAATGCCATTAATTATTGCGGTAATGTACGTTAACCGTGTAATAATTTGACAACGGCATTAACATTGGCGTTTGGTCTTTTATCTCCAATGATGGGCATTCACGTTGTAGCCACCTACTTTAGCGCGTTAAAAATTATCGCAATAATTATCGCGCTAGCAAACATTGTCGTTAGCCGCTAGTGAGGCCCCGGCATAAGATGTACGGATGGATACCTAATTTACGTACTTACGAAACACAAATTAATTACGATGACAACTTCAATAATTTTAAGCACATAATAATGATTAAAATAATAAACACATGTAACTAAATAGCTGTACCTACCTATTCCTTCGTAAGTCACAGAAATAAGCTGTGGGTTCACGCAATCATAATAAACTAGTAGACGAAAAGAAGAACTTATTATTATTTACGTATTAATCGTTGGTAAATAATCATTTTCAATAACTAGTAAAAGCCGAATTTAGGTATTTACTTATTTCTGGCGTGTTTAAAACATGTTACTTATCAACGTAGGTATTTACGACAAGCAGTAAACATATCACTTACCTTTACAGTCTTCTGCTTATATCACAATCAATTTACACATTTGCACACACATGTTTCTCGCGATCTCGCGACTCCGTTTCTTCTTTGTACACAAATCTTATAACCTCGATCAACTATAACCCTATGGAGTCACGTCAGGTTGCGGCCTATCAATCCACTAGCGAACACATCAGTATTGTAAGGATGCACGATTGTAGTTTTATTACGTAACACGGACACAGAGTGACGGGAGCGTGATATACGACTGTCCCATTGACCTAATTTCTTAAGACTGAAGGTCAACTTGCGCCCGCACCGCACGGCCGCACCCCGCCGCGCCCCCGCCTCCCGCTGGCGCCCTGCAGCGGAGGGTTGCGCGCGCGCATGGTGGGGAGCGGGAGGCCGTGAATAACGGTTCAATGACTATTGACTAATGCCAGTGTGTGTGTGTGACACGATCGCTCGTAGTTCGCCAGTGTGCGGCGAACTGATACTTCTTGTTCTCGTACTATTAAATTAATTAATTTCTCAAGATTTTTTTAGCGTATATTTCAAATATTATTAGCTGGTTAGGTTCTATTAACGATAAGTAATAAGATGGCTTTCGCTCCAAAACCAATTAAAAATCAGCGTGTATAAAGATGTAAAGATAATAAATAATATGATGTTATATTAAATAAGATGTTTTCAAAACCGTTAGTAGAATTCAATAAAATGATAAACATATTATGTAGCTTTAGATATCAGTTCCTAGTATCCATCATACGTCTCATATTTTCTAGAAACGTTATAAAACAGACACAACTAATACGATAACATATTACTCTTCCCTTGTACTGTAAGTACGTCTTAAACCCCAGCTATATCTAAGAGTACCATTCTCCAGACTCTTACAACTTGTATAGTAGGTACTTACCCTACTTATAATAAAAGCGATATGTTCCTGTCGTAAACACACATATTTGTCTTTGAAATATAACAGAAGTAAGTGTTAGGCACACATCGGTCGGATAATTGGATTGGCGTACAAATTAATGTTGTTGAGCTGACAAGAAACAACCGCGTTGTTACGTAATATGTAATATCTGTATCTCCGTGAGAAGTTAGACAGAATGACAGCCTTCTTGACGCCTTATTTTGTAGGCTATATTTTAGGAATGTTTTTTTCGTGTGACTGTGTGGCCAACTCTGGTGTCTGCGTTTTCAGGTCGGCCAAAGGCCTCTGACATGGCCTAACGATTGACTGAGGCAAAAAAACAGGACCGACAGCTTTACGTGCCCTTCGAAGCACGGTAGGGCTCCGATGTCAATGCCACACGCGGTCACCTATCCAAGTGGAGACCTGTACATCCGTTGCTTAACCTTCTAGTATTTGGCGATCAATAAGAGTCGCCGTGAGTTTTATTGCCCCTTCTTTCTCGAAGTTCTTGAATTGCTATCATCTAAATTAAAAAACAAATTGTTAATATATATTTTTAATTTGACGTTCAAAATCGTCACATTGCGACCTAAGTGATATTGATTTTGAATATAGCTCCATTTTCTTCATACTATTTCATGACATTGTAAGGTTTACAGTGACATGAAATAGTGAAAAAATGTGTAGCACGTAAAAAGCGTTACGCTGCGTCTCAAACATGCTGTCAAATGTTATACCCGTCGACGCGCGACGTAACACAAGTGTAGGAACTGGTACCGTTTGATATTATCGAAAACTGTCAACTGCACTGTATTGCGTCGTTTTACGTGTTTGTTGCTCAGGTCGGGCTGTAGATTAGTAAAGGTCGATTATGAGCGTAGACTTGAAAATAAGATCGTCATCATCAGCCCAGAGGGCCAATTCTCCTAAATATATATGTACAAAATGCAATTTTGATGTGGTGTCAGTTTCATACTTATGTCATAAATGGTATTGTCCTAGATTAACTGGGATTTGAACGATACTGAAACTAGATCGCAAATTGAATAATTCGTCAAAATATGTACCAATGTGTCAACGACGAACTATTTGAAAAATGACAAAGTTAGCAGAATACTGATTGTGAGTCAATTGGGAATATAATTTCATTTCGTTCAAAATACAGTTCCGATGTCAGATAAAATACGAGAATTGGCCTTCTGTTTATAAACCGTTCCTCTGCTATCGTCTACAAAGTTTTATCCCGTATGCAAATCGAACCCAGAACACCTGGCGCTGTGGCCAGCTAGGCGACCACTCACTAAACTTACACCATCCGTGCAGTAAATCATTACAAAGATTCTACCTATAATGAGGAGCGAGGACCTGATATTGTCTTACTGTTGTTCATTTGCTACTATGGTATACTTGTTATATACCTCTGCCTACCTCTTCGGAGATAAAGGCGTGAAGTTATGTTATTATATGTTATACATCTTATGTTACTGTATATTGTGTTTAAGTGCTGTTAGTAAAAATTCATGGCAAAATGTGGGTGTAATATTTACACCTCTGCCTACCCCTTCGGGGATACAGGCGTGAGACTATAAATAATATAAAAAAATAAAAAAATGCTGTTAGTCTTCCATATTATAAAATGAATACATAACAATAATTTTGATCAACCACCAATTGCACTGATACCAGAAGTATACAAAAGGCTGTATAGGAGCATACAGTCAATATATGTCCTTATACCGACCTCTAGTCTCCGCGCGTTTACCGCCAGAATATACGATACCAATAAAAACACACTTGAGTAATATTTTATTACTGTTCACCCATAAAATAAACGTATACACCTGAGTTTTCAGTGTTCATTGAAATTCCTAGTTTTAGAGAATATGCTTCGATTTATGTTAGGTATATGAAAACTAATTTAGATTTAGCTTCACCAACTTCTAGTTTTTATTATTATCAGATGTTTGAAACTTGTGAGATAATTTTAGGTTTAACTAGACAATGCCCGCAGTTTTTATTTAAATTTAACGGTTTCTGGCCGATCTCGTTCAAATTTTGTAAAGCTTCTTATTAGTGCACTCCTACCCTCTCCAAAGAACATACATGACAAACTTCAGTTCTTGCATTCAACAGCTGCACATTGTCTATCAGTCAGTCATTCAGTAACGACAAAACTTTTTATATAAGGAATACTGGGATGGCTTTATTATTTTGTGTACGTTTTGCTATAGGAAATGCTATGAAGTACGATGTCGGGACATAAGTTAAGTAAAGTAAAAACACACACACGACGTGTTGCACACATATTTCTAGCTCCTATAATTATAATAAAGAGAAAATTCCCATTTATCGAAAACAGAAGCAGCTATTTCGACGTATGTACCCAATATAGGTAGAGTAAAGCTATAAAACTTTCAACTACAATCATATAATATGTTTCCAACTATTGCGCAGCGTTATGATTTCAACATAAAATAGTATAGATATGACGCAATATTGAGATTTATCACTCTACTCTACTGTATACACCATCTAGTCTCAAAATAAGCAGAACTTGTATGTTGTACACGTTTCACCTATCACCACATATGCTATGAATTTCAAAGTCAAAAGACGCTACGCGACGCTAAAATTTGGTCTCGATGTCGAAGAGTAAAACGCGCGGTTACGCAGTAGGTATACAGTGTCAGACACTTTATCATACAGTCAGTCCACTGCTGAACATAGACCTCTAAAAATTGCTTCACAATAGCATTATGAGGCAACAGGAGGATTTCTTCCAATACACAATACTGGCCAGACGGGTTGGCATTGAGTTCGATGTCAAGTTTTCTCTCCGTATCTCTTCCGTAAGATTCTAATTGCTTCGTGTATTTCCTTACGACACCCATGGAATGCAATGGGGTAGTAAGACTTTGTTATCTTTATCCATCACCAAATGGACAGTAATAATTCGAATGAAAAGGTTCTGAGGCCCAATTCTCCTAAACACATTTGTTCAAAATGCAGTTTTGGTCTAATGTCAGTGTTATACTCATGTCAATTAAATTCAATGTCAAAAATGGTATTCTCCTAAATTAACTGATATATGAATATTATTGGAATGTTATCGTGACCTGATCGTAAACTGAGCAATTAAATATGTCAACGTAGAACTATTGAAGTCAAATTCGTCAATAATGACATAAGATTAGCAGAATACTGATTCTGAGTCAATTCAAAAAGTTATCTCATTTCGTTCAAAATATAATTTCAATATCATGAAATACGAGAATTGGCCTTCTGGTATCTTGCATTGATTACTATTCCATATTTTCCTTGCCGCTTTAAATTTTGATACTGCACTCTACATAAATGTAGTCATACAATCGAGCTGTATTATTTATAAAATAACTAAAACAGCGCGATCGAACGCAGACGGCCCACAGTATTAATGAATCGCAAAGCTATTTTAGCGGCCCGTTGGAACGCAGACAGTTATAGAATCGATTTGCAGTATAGAACTAATTAAAGCAAGCTATTCTAATATCCCGATCGCTTCCAAACAGTCTATAACTATTATAAGCCTTAATGAACAGCTAAGCTAGCGCTCGAATAGCACGCAGTTTGGAAGGTCTTTGCAGTAGAACAGCCTTTTAGAAACGTTTTTATTGCACTGCATAGACCTTCGAAAACACAATTTTATCCATATGTAGCGATAGAACACTGACTGAAAATGGTATCCAGATCAATTAGCGAAACAGAAAATATACTTTTATTTTATAAGTTTTAATACCTCTATTTGTAAAGGCTGTCTGTATATTAGAAGTTAAAGTTTTAAAAGTCTGCCCATAACCACAACCGATGTAGGCCGCTTGAAATTCGGGACAAAAATAAGTATTTTTTAACCTTAAACTTAAGAACTGACGTGATAAAAAATTGTTCGTAAATATCATCAAATGTACACCGGTCGCGAAAGAGGCCGTTTCAGTATTCGAGTTATTCTATTTGTACGGAACTTATGTCAAATATGCATTTTTAGTAGGTAAATCCATGGATAGATTGAATATAAAAAACCGGCCGGTAGAAAATTCGGTATTTTTATGATTTAAGACAGCTACTTCAAGTAATCTAGTAGCCACAAAAATAACACTTGTAGCTAATCATCACGTGTACTAGAAATTATTTCGCCAATGAACTGGAACCCGATAACACTTAATAAATGACAGTCAACAATCTGTCAGAGGCCATATATCTATTGGTGGAGATAATGTGGCCGGCCCTTTTATCTGGGTTATCAGGACCGTGTCAACAGTTGTAATGGCGACTCGGATTACACGTTCATTTTTGTTAATACAGCTGATGGTGATAGTAGAGCGGAAAGGAGCGGTGCTATGCTATTTTTCTTATAACTGTAACTTCATAACTTTACGCCTTTATCCCCGAAAGGGTAGATAGAAGTGTTTTACACATCCTCACTTATATCATACGAAATCCGTACGGTAACTCTTGAGGTTATCACGTTCATGATGGCAGACATGAGTAAAAGAGGACTTCATTTTATAATATGTACCTATAGATACATAGAGGGATTACCATATCATACGCTGCTTGTTATGTAAATATTCCTAGTTAAAGACAATAATAATCTTAACCAGTTAAGAATTGGCACTTATTATGCGCTTAATATTTCAATTCCCGCAGTATAATAAATCAGTTGTATAATGTAGATATGCTAAATTACCATCATAAACATGCCCATTTGGCATACTTCACACGCCTTTGAGAACATTACCGAGAATGATGTTTGCCTTAAACGTTACAGCGATCGATATAAATTTTAGTCATACACACAACTGCCTCACAGTGAGGCTTGCCTTGCAGCTTCTAAAAGATTAGTAAGGTTTAGTAACATTTGCAGCAATGGCTACAGAGATGGGTGACCAATTGTTATGCGTCTCAAACGATACATTGGCTTGCCGTTCGTAACACATCGGCAAAGTTAACGCTTGCATAGGTTACCACTTGGATGGGTGACCGTGTATGGCATTTACATTTGAGCGCTACCGTGCTTCAGAGGGCACGTAAAGCTGTCAGTCCCGTTTCTTGTCTAATGATATGGATCGTAAGACCATGTCGGAGGCCTTCGAGCGGTCTGAAAACTCCGACACCAGAGATGGCCAAATATTCACGCGAAAAATAAAAAGGCACATTAAATTTTCATTCTCTCTTTTTGTCTTAAGATAACATTTATTAGACAATGTTTTAGTCCGAAACTTGAGTAGGACATAATAATATATCATACGAAAATAACTTGGGGTCATTTTAAAAAGGATTTCATGTTAAGAAACGCGTGTTATAGAGGTTTACTTATGAATGCACAGATGGTGTAGTGATCTAAGCAGTCACCGCGCCGTTAACACTGCCGAGTATTGCAGTTTGAGACCCACACATTGTGTAATCCACAACAAATGCCGGGTCTGTTTTAAATATAATACAATATTATTTCTTCGGACGGTAAGCGTCTACTGATCAGGAGGACCCGGGTTCGATTCCCGGGTCGGGCAAAAGCTTTGCTAAATTCCTCCTATTACGTGAGACCTTCAAATTAAGAACATGGCGAAATGTGAGAGTAATATTACACCTCTAGGTAGCTCTTTGGAAATAAAGGCGGTAGTTTAAAAACATGCCTTCTTCAGTATTTTACCGTCTGCCTAAGGGTTATTATTGTAATTTTATGCCAAAAATGTAAACATATTTTTAGAGTGCATTTTACAAACCTATTATGTTGACGAAAATATAATCGTACCAGGCGGAGCCAACTTCATAATAATTACAGAATTGCGCTGACGTCATCAGTTGATGACAACACTTTTTGTGTTCAAATCAGTGGTTTTTACTCGACTATTATGTAAACGGGTTTACGCATACAAATGTAGTGAATTGGTTACAATTCATATTTACATATTATACAATACTGCAAGTAAGTATGTAATTTTCCACATTTTTAAGGCTCTCCAATAGACTCAATATTGGATGCACTGTTTGAGGATGGATATGAAATAGAAAAGGGTAAATGATCCGATGACGGGTGGCAGAAAAGTATGAAAACGAAGGACGTACTGCCACAGAATAGATAGTACTAACGTGTACTTCGCCAACCCTTAATAAATTGGGGATCAGGGCAAGAAGATGATGACTAATAGACTTAGTATGAAACATTTAATTGTAATACTATCCTTATTCTTTTGGCAAACTTAGTTTTCACAGTAGTTATTAGAATATATTTCGTTCAACCCAATCGAGACGTATTCGCTCATCTTTACTAGGGACCCAGCTTACTTTGGGTGTGTCATAGAACACTAGCTGTAGTGAGTAATTGACATATGGTTCCATGCTATCTATTGAAATATTATTTGGGAAGTGTATATGGCACAATTAGTGTCGGATAATGTTTCCATTCAGCGGATAAATTGACATGCATGCGTTCTTAAAAAAAGGATAGAATTTTAAACAACATTCAATTCATTTCATTCAACTCATTCATTCAATTTCAACATTCATTTGCATATTGCTTCACTTAAAAAGAGGACTTCAGAACGAGAGGTTTACGACGTTGCGACTCGAAACTTTTTGAACTCATATAGTATTGAGATGGTTAATTTATTAAAACATACAATGCCTGCACTGAAAAAATGAGACCATACGGAAAGCACCAGCTTTTAAAATAAAATATAATCATCAAATTCTGTTCACCCAGTAGAAAGTTTTGTGGTACCATAATTATATTAACAAATAATACAGTCGAATTGAGAACCCCTAATTTTTACGTTGGTTAAAAACTAACTTATTTGATCCACGTACCCAAAAGAACACCTAGGCTCGAATAGATTTTACAAAGTGTCAATCCACAACACTGGGTGCATTGCAAAATGGCGACGTAGCTTAAATTATTACGCCACCTTTGCTATGACGAAACATATTCTAGATTATAAACAAATTCTAGGTCACCTAACCGAGGGCATTAGTGACAAGTAGGTTGTGTACCTAGGGAATAACTATAACGAGTGTGTCAGGCGGTCAATAAGTAGAAACGTGAAATTAGGGCATTAAGTTCACCTGGCTTTTATTTACTTTAGGCTATTTTAGCCTACTGACACTAGGCTAGGTATAGCCAGTCAAGGTTAGAACCTTGTCTGTAATGCAAACTATTAGCTATTGCTCTATTCAGCTGGCAGTGTTTTCCCGGGTGAACACAGGACCTTCGTCTTGGGGCCGCTTTCTGTTTTTTTTTAATAGTAATAGGCGGCATACGAGCAGACGGATCGCCTGATAATAAGCAATTACCGCCGCACATGGACACAAGCAACACCACAGTAGTCACAAGTGCGTTGCCGCCCCTTGGGGTTGGAAAAAGGGATAGGATGAGGAGTGTGATGAGGGAGAAGGAGTAGGGGATAGGGCTTGCGGCACTCTCACTCACCGATCGAAACGCAACAGTTTAGGTACTGTTACTTTACATCGATTTTCTGTGAGAGGGTAGTACTTCCCCGCTTGAGCCGGCCCATTCATGCTGAAATCAGCAAGACTCTAATACCGACTGGTATCAACAGTTTTGTCGGAATACTACATTTTCTATAGAGTGCCTGTCATTGGACCTCTGCAACCCAAAGGGTTTGCGGCATTTCATGGCTTAGGCCAGTGTCAGTATATTTAAGTATAATGTCTCTCTAGAACGTCCGTCAGTGATCTTCGTGACAGGTGGGACCGACAGTGTAACGTGTTCTCCGCGTAAGCAATAATCAACAATTTGGTACGAAAATGATATCTTAGAAAAGCATCGATATATAATTATGTACGTAAATTTCGAAAAGTCTGTTGTGGCCATAGGCTTAGACCTATGACCCTGTGTGTGGTAGTCTGTTGGCATTTCCGATAGGCTATTGTGGCCACTATAATACTTATCACACATATCTTACAATGATAGTAACTCAGCAAAATCCGTACATCTATTATTACGTAAAATGGTATCATAGATCAAACATAATTCACGGAATTCTTATATTCTTATGAGTTTCTACAACTGTAACATACATTTCAATTCTAATACTTCTTTCTAATTAGCATTTATTGAATCCGTTGAATTTAATGGCTTATTTATAAATATCTGTATAATATAGAAGCGGTAGGTACGTCTGCATCTTGGGATTTTAGTTATTCCTTAACAGTAAAAATAATATTTTTTGCAACAATATCGTATTAAATATAATATATAACCTAATATATAACTTAATATAATTGTTAGGATAATTTGAACTGACTCAACTGTTTTTAGTGACGTCATCTCACGATAAGTATAAAAGCAGCGCTCGTTCGGTGCGCCGGTCATTTGTCGGTTGGCTTTCGAGCGAGAAGGTTGTCGTGAGGTGTTCGGCGCTATTTGCAGTAAGTCATTTTTGTACTTTGTGTACCTACGTGATTATTTAGTGTAAAAGTGTGATTATTTCGTGTACTTAATGGCTGTTTGCTTTTTGAATTTGCTTTGAGGTTATGTTGTTAAAAAGTAATCTAAAATATAGAAGTAAATGATTTTCAGTGTATTGTAATCTTTTTTTTTTAAAATCAATCTACCTTCTGGTTCTAATATCAGAAGTGGGATTGGTCTATGCCCACATTAAATTAGCTGTCAGATTATTTTGCAAACAGCCGTTAAGTTGTGTTTGAAATGCCGCGCTCATCACGTTCGCGTGAGAGGACTGATGTGTCGTTACGCCATAAGACAAAGCGAAAAATTAGCAAATTGCGCCGACACCATCGCGATTCTCGTTCGCGTTCTCGTCGCGATTCCGTTTCGCGGTCTCGTTCGCGCTCTTATTGTGATAATGTTTCGCGTTCTTCTTCGGGATCTGACCGCGAACCTAGATCAAAATCTCGTCGCAATTCAACCGCGCGTCGTCGGCGTGCGCGCTCTCGTAGTCGTGAGGGTGTTGTTATGCAGAATGCACTGGCAACTATACTTTCCCGATTAGACGCTATAGAGGAGAGTGCGGCTAGTACCTCACAAACTCCTACGCGTAGTTTGCCTACCGGCAGTGGTCAGTGTAATAGTAATACGCCATCTGCGGCAGAATCGTTAGCTGAAGCCTTAAACGTTGCTATAAATAAAGTAAAACCGCTTAACTATTATGTGTCAAACTTCGACCCGAGTGTCCATAGCTTTGAAGTGTGGTGTGACGAGGTGGAACGTGCAAAATTGGCCAATAGTTGGGGCGATTTAGAATGTTTATCGCGAATAGCTAATTGTTTAAAAGGGGATGCCAAGACTTGGTTGAATGAATGGGTTACGAACGACCGTTCATGGAGTAACTTTTCTAAGGAATTTAAATGTCTGTGCCCGCATAAACTAGATTATGCTAATATACTTTTTGAGGTTATGAATACAACTTCAGATAAATTTAACACCTATGCAGAGTATGCTCGACGCACGTTGCTGCGATTGCGCATTGTAAAGGGTTTGAGCGAAGAACTAATGGTTCAAATAGTTATTCGAGGCATAAACGATGCGCAAGTTCGTGCAGCGGCGGCGAACGCCGAGCTGACCGTAGATTCTTTAGTTACTTTCTTAGCTATTTATGTCAAGACCAACCGTAACAAAAGCGATAGCCGTGTACCGTCGAACAAACGGAATATTGTCTCATCAGGCAGTGGTAGTAATGCTTGTTTTTCTTGCGGTCAATCTGGCCATTTACGTATTAACTGTCCCAAGAAGCGTAAAGTGCCTGATGGCCAGTCTAAAATAACGTGTACGTTTTGCAAGAAGGTTGGTCATGTCGAGAACGATTGTTATGCGAAGCGTAGGACGGAGAACACTAGTAATAATCAACGAAAGGTGAATCTATGTAAAGAACGTCGCGATTCGTCTGGCGTAAATGATGTTACTGCGGCCGTGATTCAGGGTATACCTGTCGATGTTTTAATTGATAGTGGTGCACTTAACGTATCCCTAATTTCATCAGCTATCGTGAAACACTTTACCTGTTCTCGTAAACCAACACATCGCGTTTTGAAGGGAATTGGTAGTGACGGTATCGTTGCTCTTGAGTATGTCACGCTGACTGTAGAGTTTAGCAGAATATCGTTAGAAATAGACTTTGTTATAGTACCGGCATCGTATATGAATACGCCTATAA